>CAUYRH010135281.1:0-23407 GCA_963574655.1 Perodicticus potto | reverse complement strand
TAGAAGTAGAAAACTTTACATGTTTATAAAAATTGAGATTGTTATATAAATGTTTTCAATTATTTAGAAGAAAACATTTTGTTTTCTATTACATACTTAAAGTGAGCTATTGTGTTTCCAGTTAAATAAAGTAGATCAAATAATGTACTTGTTTATCTCCTCTCCTTCCCCAAATGCTATCAAAAGTAAAGGACTTTATGAAAAAATGCTCAATATCATTAAATGTTAGGAAAATACAAATCAAAACCACTATGAAATACCACTTTACACCACTAGAATGGGTAGAATCAAAAAGTCAGATAAGTGTTTGGGAGAATGTGGAGAAACTGGAAGCTTCATACACTGCTAAGGGAATGTAAAATGCTTTGAAAACAGTCTGGCAGTTCCTCAAGTTTAAACGGGGTTAGCATATAACCTACCAATTCCTCTCCTGGTATATACCCAAGATAAATGAAGACACACAAATATTCACAGTAGCATTATTCATGACAGTCAAAAGGTGTAAACAACCCAGATGTCCATCAACTAATGAATTGATAGACAAAATGTGGTATATCCATACATTGGACTATTATTCATCCATAAAATGAACAAAAGGGATAAAGTATTAATGCATGCTACAGCATAGATGAACCTTGAAAACATTATGCTAAGTGAAAGAAGCCAAAAGCAAATGACCACATGTGATTCCATTCTTATGAAATGCTCAAAATTGGAAGGGGTGTTTTTTTCCAGTATTTTCTAAAACTCTGTTGAAATATCAGTGTACTTCCATTGTTGAAAGAGGCTCTTAGGTTCTTGCCTGGGACAGAACCTGAGACCCCAGTGTTGAAGTTGGCATCATCACACACAACTGGAGTCTGAGTGTGCCATGGCAACTGTGGGAATTAAAACCAAAAATCTCAAACATTATGTAAACTCAAGACAAAATAGTCAATGGTCCATTTTTAAAATGTTATTAATTGGAAAGTAATTGAACTTATAGAAAGGTTGCATGGATGGTAAACAACAGTTTATTTTAGACAAAATCTTGCTTTATCACCCTGGCTAGCATACAGTAGCATTATTGTAGCTCACAGCAACGTCAACAGTAGCATTATTGCAGCTCACAGCAACTTCAATCTCCTGGGCTCAAGTGATCCTCTTGCTCAGCCTCCAGGGTAGCTGGGACTACAGGCTTGCCTCTTGGTTACCTAGCTAATTTTTCTAAAAGCTAATTTTTCTATTTTTAGTATAGATGTCATCTCACTGTTGCTCAGGCTAGTCTCAAACTCCTAAGCTCAAGCAATCTGTCACTTTGGCCTTCCAGAGTGCTAGGATTACAGATGTGTGCCACCATGCCTGTCCCATTTTTAAATAATACATTCAGTGAACCATCTTTATAACCTCTTCTTATCTGGAAAATTTTTGGTGGCATTTATCTGCTCAGATTTTAAAGGGTGTTTTCACAATTGTGAGTGCTAGGGACACTCCAGACTGTCAGGACCTAACTTGTTACAAACAAACATACTCAGTAACAAAAAACAATATTGGAGATGCAAGGTTATATGGAGAGATTTTTCTGAATAGAAAGACCTTCTTATAGTCAAGGGAGGAGAGATGAGAGAAGGCAGTTTTTGAAGTGTTCTTCCTTTTTAGGTAGAGACAATAGGGAAGCTGTGGATGCAGGAGAAGAAATTTTCATAATGTTTTCCAGAGGGGTTGTACTAATTTGCAGTCCCACCAACAGAATATAAGTGTTCCTTTCTCTCTGCATCCATGTTGGCATCTATTTTGAATTTTTTTTTTTGCAGTTTTTGGTCGGGCAGTGTTTGAACCCACCACCTCTGGTACATGGGGCCAGTGCCCTACTCCTTGAGCCACAGGCACTGCCCTATTTTGAACTTTTTAATAAAAGCCATTCTAACAAGAGTAGGGTGATATCTTGTAATGGTTTTAATTTGCATTTTCCTGATTAGTGATGATGAGAATTTTTTTCATATGTTTGTTGGCCACTTGGCTATCTTCCTTTGAAAAACATTTTGCATATCTTTGTCCACTTTTTAATGAAATTGTTAAGTTTTTTCTTGCTGATTTGAGTTTCTTGTAGATTCTGGTTGTTAGCCCTTTATCAGATGTGCTCTTTGCAAATATTTTCTCTCATTCCATAGGTTATCTATTTGTTCTGTTGATTATTTCCTTACCTGAACAGAAGACTTTTAGTTTAATCAAATCTCATTTATTTATTTTTGTTGTGCTGTAATTGCCATTGGGTCTTAGTCATAAATTCAATACCTAGATCAATGTCCAGAAAATTTTTTTCTACATTTTCTTCTAGAATTCTTATGGTTTCATGCCTCACATTTAAGTCTTTTATCCATCTTGAATTAATTTTTTATCAGTGGTGGGAGATATGGCTCCTAGAAGAACTAGGTCTTCTCTTTACCAGTGTTCATTATAGTCTGCCTTATCAAAGATAAGTTGGCTATAGGTAGATGGTTTTCTATCTGGGTCCTATATTCTGTTACATTGATCTATATATTTCTATTTTTGTACCAACACCATACTGTTTTGGTTACTACAGTATAGTGTGAAGTCTGGTAATGTGATGCCTCCAGCTTTGTTCTTTTTGCATAGCATTGGCTTCTCTATTCAGGCTCTTTTCTGGTTCCAAATGAAGTATATAATTATTTCTCAAAGAACTAAAAGTAGACCTACCATTTGATTCAAATTCCACTAGTGGGTGTCTTTCCAAAGGAAAAGAAGTCATTTGATAAAAGTGACATCTGCACTCAAATGTTTATTGAAGCACAATTCATTAGCAAAGATGTGGAATCAGCTCAAGTGCACATCTATTCATTGAGTAGAGAACCAAAAGTGGTATATGTGTACCATGGAGTACCATTCAGGCAGAAAAACAACAAATTAATGTCTTTTGCAGCAATTTGTAAAGAACCGGAGACTATTATCCTAAGCAAAGTATCTCAAGAATAGCAAAACAAATAATGTATGTACTCTCTAATAAATTGGAGCTCAACAATGGGCACAAAAGTACACAGAGAAAGTTAAAGTACCGGAATTCAAGCTGGGGAGTGAGTAGAAGGGCAAAAACCTAACCACCAGGTCCAATGAACACTTTTTAGGTGATGGGCACATTTATAGCTCTGAATCAAGCCATGTATCAAGAACATCTGTAGCATCTTAATATTTTGAAATAAAAAAAAGAAAGGTAAAGAAAGTTGTCATTACTGCTGAACCCTCACCCTATGGAAGGGAAAGGAAAGGATCATGTGTGTGGGGTCGATGCATGTTCTTCAGAATCAGTGAGGGAGTTTAGGCAAGCAGTGTAAGGAAATGACAGGGCTTCTTTTCAGCAGGTTATAATCTAAATAAAGAAGGTTTAAGGGTTATAGCTGTTAAACAACTGGTTAACATGGGGAGAGGAAACAAATACATATGCATCATCAACACAAGTGAAATCGTTGTTTTAAAGAGTATAGAGGAGCCAATAAGAATTGTGGTGAAAGTTAGGGAGTAGATGAGAATTAAGGTATAAAACTTTTCATGGAGGAAATAAGCATAGGTTTGATTTAAGACAAAAGGCATTGCTAAATATCATTTCACTTGTGCTCATTAGATGTTATGTTATACTAAAGAGAAGTCTGCTCCGTAAATCAGGATGGGTTTGGTTGTGTGAGTTCTGCTTTAGCACAATTACTCTGTAGAATTGAAGTAGAATTAAACAATGTTGGGAAAAAGTGAGGGGGTTTTGTAGAGAGAAGAAAGAGAGACCAGCAGAGTGGAATACTGTATGAGTGGAGGGGGCTAGATTTGGGAACCCTGATGGGCACAATAGCCTGAAAGAGATTTTGGAAAAAAAGAAGAGTTTTTCAAGTTGTTTGCCATGGTATGTCATTTCTTTGTCTCTTTGTCATACAGGCTACTCTGCCTTCTAAAGATTTTTGGTAGACATGAATCCTTTTGAGGGATTATAGAGGAGTGGGCTGCTACTGAGCATATTTCTGGTTATGTACAGGAAAATATCCCAATCATGTATGTAGGAAAGCTGTAATTCAAGACAGAGCAGGTCTTGAGGGTATATTAAACTGCTGGGCACATCAGACTTTCAAAGACTATATGGGGGCCTCAGGAAGATCAGTAACAGGTGGAATAGAAAGTTTCACTAAAGTAAATATATGATATAGTAAAAGGGTAGAGGTAAGAAGCGGTTCTCAACCTGTGGGTTGCGACCCCTTTGTAACAATGAAAATACGTTGCTGCATTAGGAAGGTTGAGAACCACTGAGAGTGTTAGATGGAAGGACCTAAAGAGTCCCAAGGGGATAGACAGATCAGCTGGGCAGGATGATGGGAAGAAGAACTGTGGATTTATTTCTCATGTTTCCCCCTCCCCCCTCAAGAATCTCTGATGTCTGTGCTAAAGCTCTGTGATGTGGGCCTGGAACTCCGGTTTAGAATATGCATTCAGTGCTCAGCTTCAGATTATGTGGACCACCTGCTTTGTCTAAGAAGCCATACTGCATCATGGCTAATCTGCTTGACTTTCTGGGTATTTCTAACTTTGCCTTCCTGTGTGGGATGGGGCTTTTCCTTCTATCTCTCTATTACCTAGAGACTTTATATTTCCCAATATTTGGGAAACAGAGAAACAGTAAACAGGTAAGTAAACCAGGGCTGCTCAGAGATTTTAAATATTTTTTTTTCTTTTCTAATATAGGCATTTAATGCTATAAATTTCCCTCTAAGTATTGCTTTTTTTGCATCCTACAATTTTAATAAATTGTATTTTTATTTTAATTTAGTTTAAAATATTTAAAGTTTTCTCTTGATACTTCTTTGACCCATGTGTTATAGAATATTGTATAATTTCCAAGTATTTTGGGATTTCCAGCCATCATTCTGTTACATGTTTCTGGTTTTATTCTGTTATGCTCTGAAACCAGACATTGTATAGTGTCTATTCTTTTTTATTTGTTAAGGTTTATTTTATGGCTCAGGATGTGATTTATCTGGGTTAATGTTCCATGTGAGCTTGAACAGAATGTGTATTCTGCTGTTGTTAAAATATTTAACACGTATCAATTGTATCAAATGGATCAATTGTTAGTGCTATTGCAAGCCACTGTATCTTTATTGATTTTCTGTCTGTTAGATCTGTCAATTACTTACAGAGATCTGTTGAAGTCTCCAAAAACAAAAGTGGATTCATCTCTCATAGTTCTTTCAGTTTTTTTCCTCACATGTTTTGGTACTCTGTTGTTAGATGTATACACATTAAAGATTGTTATACCTTCTTGGACAATTGAGCCCTTTGTTATTATTTAATGCTTATCTTTATCTCTAATAATTTTCCTTATTCTGAAGTTTGTTTGTTCTTAAATTAATATAGCTACTCCTGTTTTCTCTTGATTAGTTTAGTGTGGTACAGTTTTTCCATCCTCTTCTGATCCATGTCTTGTAGACAACTTATAGTTGGGTCTTAATTTTATATTCAATCTGATATTCTGTCTTTTAGTTGATGAATTTAGGCCACTCACATTTAAAGTGATTTTTATAATACAGTTGGATTAATATCTACAATTTCCACAATTGTTTACTATTCATGTCACCTGTTCTTTTTTCCTTCCCATTTTTTCTGTCTGTGGTTTTAAACAAATACTTTATTTTATTTTTAATTTAGGTGATATTTTATTTTATACATATTTTTGGAGATAGGGTCTTGCTCCATCACCAGGCTGGAGTGGAGTGGTAGAATTGTAGCTCACTGCAGCCTTGAATTCCTGGGCTGAAGCAATCTTCTCACTTCAGCCTCCTGAGAAACTGGGACTACAAGTGTGTGCTACCACACATGGCTAATTTATATTTTTAGAGATCAATTTTCCTAGTTGTCCTTGTTGGTCTCAAACTTCTGGCCTCAACTGATCTACTTGCTCCAGCCTCTTGAGTAACTGGGAGTATAGGTAGACGCCACCATGCCTTGCTATATTATTTTTAAATGTTTATGGTTAAGGTGTACAAAATGATGTTCTGGTATAATTACACATAGTGAAATGGTAACTGTAGAGCTATCATATCACATACTTACTTTTTCTGTGTGGTAAAAATCTACCCTATTAGCAATTTTCTAGTATATAATAAAATATTTTTTTCAGTTCCAAATTTTATTTCATTAACTTAAAAGGTGAACAAAACGTTTATGTCAAATGTCATTATTTATCTAAAACATATGTTTACGTAGAGGACAAACAGATACAGAATTTCAAGTAACTTATTGTATAGTCTACTGTTGATTTAAAAATATTCTACCTTCCACAAAAACTCTACATTAAAAGACAAAAGACAAAAAAAGTTTTTTTTACTACATAAAAGCTAGATACAAAAAACTTCTTTACTAAATAAAAGCTAGATTTATGATGTAAATTTATTTCATTGTCAACTCTGATGATGATGAGAGACACAAGTGTGCATAGTTCAGTAAAATAATGCAAACAAAGAGCTTCTGTTTTCTCAGATACAAATGAGAAGCTTCCATTCATGTCTCTTATAGTGGTATCTCATAAGCAAGGCTCATACTCGGTCACTTCTTTCCTTTCCCTTTTTTACTTCCTTCTTGCTGAAGATTTTGGTCACCACCTCCTGGTTTTTGAGAGTTTGTTTTTAGTTTGGGCATCATTTCCACTGCATACAACATTACTGAACTATGTGATGGGAACTGTACAAGACAGAGGCTGCCATCTTCCTGTATGAGCTGAGCACAGACTCTGCCTCTGCATTGGACATCACATTTCCTTTCTCTAAAGCACATTTTAGTTTTTTCAAGAAATAATGTACATTAAGTCCAGTTGCTAAGCATACATCTTGAATCTCTATAACTGTAGGACATTCAACAGCTTTATTTATGGGCATCCTTCTTTCTACAATGGTCTTTCTAAATAGAAAGGATAGACACAAATAGACCTGTCCTGGTCAGCTGGGGACTATGAGGCAACACCAACCATTCTCACAAGAGTCCACACAGTGCCAGCACAAGATCCCCAGGGAAAAAAACTGACTGGAACAATACAATATTGCTAACTAAAGTCCTCATACTGTACACTATTAGATATCTAGACTTATTTATCCTACACAATTATAACTTTGTATGTACATCTTCCCATTTGTTCTTTCTTTCTTTCTTTTCTCTCTCTCTCTCTCTCTTCCTTCCTTCCTTCCTTCCTTCCTTCCTTCCTTCCTTCCTTCCTTCCTTTCTTTTTTTTGTTGAGATGGAATGGCATTCTATTGCCCTGTGTAGAGTGCTGTGGTGTCATCATAGCCCACAGCAACCTCAAACTCTTGGGCTCAAGAGATCCTCTTACTTAAGGCTCCCAAGTAGCTGGGACCACAGGAGCCCACCATGATGCCTGGGCAGTTTTTCTATTTTTAGTAGAGATGGGGGTCTTGCTCTTGCTCAGTCTGGTCTTGGATTTCTGAGCTCAGGCAATCCACCTGCTACCCACCCAGAGTGCTAGGATCATAGGCACGAGCCATGTGCCTGGCTTACATCTCTCCATTTCTTTCTTCTAACCCTTCTGCTCCTGGTGACCACTGTTTTACTCTGTTTCTATGTATTTAACCTTTTTTTCTTTTTAGATTACACATATAAGTGAGGTCATGCAGTATTTTTCTATGTCTGACTTATTTCATTTAGTATAATAACCTCCAGATTTGTCCGAGTTGTTGTAAATGTCAGGATCTCTCTCTCTCTCTCTCTTTTTTTTTGAGACAGAGTCTCACTTTGTCACCCTTGGTAGAGTGCCATGGTGTCATTGCTTATAGTAAACTCAAACTCTTGGGCTCAAATGATTCTCTTGCTTCAGCTTCCCAAGTAGCTGGGACTACAGGTGCCTGCCATAATGCCCGGCTATTTTTAGAGACAGGGGTCTCACTCTTGCTTAGGCTGGTCTTTTTTTTTTAATTTTTTTTTTGAGACAGAGCCTCAACCTGTCACCCTGGATAGAGTGCAGTGGCATCACAGCTCACAGCAACCTCCAATTCCTGGGCTCAAGCGAGTCTCCTGCCTCTGCCTCCCAAGTAGCTGGGACTACAGGCACCTGCGTTGTTTGCAGCCGTCATTGTTGTTTGGCGGGCCCGGGCTGGATTCGAACCTGTCAGCTCAGGTGTAAGTGGCTGGCACCCTAGCCCATTGAGCCACAGGCGCTGAGCCGCTTAGGCTGGTCTTAAACCTGTGAGCTCAGGCAATCCACCCGCTTCAGCTTCCCAGAGTACTAAGAGTACAGGTGTGAACCATGGTGCCCAGCCTCAGGATCTCTTATTTTTTAAAGTCTGATAAATATCTCATAATTTCTTTACCCGTTCATTTATCAACAAACACATAGGTTGTTTTTCAATCTTGGCTGTTGTGAATAATGCTGCAATGAACATGGAGTGAAAATATCTCTACCAGGTGCTGATCTTATTTCCTTTAGGTATATACATAGTTTATTTTGTGTGATATATTAGTATATGACTCCTTCTATCTCTTGCATGGAATCTCTTTTTCCATACTTTCACTCTCCATCTGTGTGTATTCTTAAAGCTAAACTGAATCTCTTATAGTCAGTATACAGTAGAATCTCTTTCTGTCCCCCAACCATTCAGCCATTCTGTGTTTTTTGATGGAAGAATTTAATCCATTTACATTTAGTTATTAGTAGTTAATAATCTACTATTGCCATTTTGTTGTTTTCTATTGTGTAGATTCTTTATTCCTCTTACCATCTTCTTTTATGATTTGGTGATTTGTAAAAACAAGAATTTTATGAGACTCAATTTTCTCTTCTCTCTTAGCTTATAAATTATATTTCTTTTAAAAAATTTTAATGGTTACCCTAGTTCATAGTATACATTTACAACTAATTTTATTACACTTTCAAATAATACTACATTGCTGGTACTTTATGATAAAGTTTTCCTAATTCTTCCCTCCCATCCCTTATAACATTGCTGTCCTTCATTTCATTTCTATACCATATATACTTATCTATATACCATAATCACTCCATATGTTTTTGTGGCTATTATAATTGTATTAAGAAAAGAAAAATAAAAGTTTTATTTTGCCTTCATTTTTTCCTTTGCTATTCCTTTGCTGAGTGCTTTTTGTTTTCTTTTCCTTTCTTTTTTTGTTTTTGTTTTTGTTTTTGATTTTTCAATGACTCTATTTTGCTCTGTTGTATATGTTGGGCTTGGCAGGTCCTCATAGCTGGAGAGCTAGAAGGGGAACTAGGAAGTTATGGTCTCAGTATGGTCCTTAAAGGGGTATAGAGGGTGCCCTGTCCTTGGAACCCTCTTCCCATTCACCGTAAGCATGGGCACAATATACCACCAATTTTTGTTCAGGGCATTTGGGTACTTCTGGGCTAAAGGTAAAGTCAAATATCTGGATGTTCTGAAGGACATGACAGAGTGATACTTTGGGGGATGCAGATCACTTTCTGTTGGACCTGCCACCTGAGGAAGATTTCAATTGGAGAACAGCCATACATTTCAACCACTGGTTCCACAAGCAGGATAGGCTTATCAGGATCACACCAAGCATGACCAGGGAAGTGGCTATAAGCAATCATTTCCAGGATGCATGCTTGGCAGTGGGCAATTAGCTTGTTCATAGCCAAGTATGGTAGCACTCCACCTGCAAAATATCTGGGCACATGTAGGCTACACTGAGTATATCATCAATCTGCCGACTGTTAGAGTTGGACAGGCCCAGTGCCCATACCAGCCCCTTAGCCACCAGTGCCTCCAGAGCCTTCCAGGCTCCACTCCTTGTGGTAGGTGGAGTCATAACATGATCCCAATGGCATTCCTGGGGAAGGGGTTTCTCCCACTCAAAGGCATAAGTCCAGTGCATCAGGTACAGATCCAGATTCTCTTGGAAGTCAGTTAGCATCTTCTGGAGGGCAGGCTCCACATCATTGGGGTGGTTCTTGGTGTTCCACAGTGTGGTTGTCCAGAGGCATCGCCTTGCCCAGTCCCACGTTTCTCTTCAGGACCTCTTCAATCTCAGTCTTATTGCCATAAATAGCAGCACAGTCAGTGTGGCATGCTTTACACTAAGGACATACTTAACAGCTATTTTACCCAGCCAGGCTCACTATTCCAGGTATTCAGACCAATCAGGGGGCACCTTCTGCCAGTGTGCAGGAGGACATAGGAAGCCTTCATTGCTACCTTGCCAAAAGCACACAGCATGAACAGAGTAGGTGAACTGGGCTATTTTGCACCTTACTAGAGACCCAATGGGCCTCAGCCTACATCTGGTGGTAATGAGGAAATTCCACACTGTCCCTAGCCTCCCAGGGAAGGAACAGAAGGAGATGGAAGCCAGAGCTGCGAGGTAGTACACCAAAACTGCTGCCCTCCCCTGGATGCTGGAGGTCAGAAAGTGCATTCACTCACTCAATATTGTGAGTTTGGAGAACTTGTGGACATAACCAGGCAGGACTGCCTATCACGTGGATGTTGGGGGAGGCACTCTTTCTTTTTTATATATAGATATGAATTATCATTTTACTTTTCCTTGAAGAGGTTTTTAAAACATTTCTTGCAGGGCAGGTCTACTGGTGATGAATTCTTTTTGTGTTTTCATTTTTGTTACAGAAAGTTTTTATTTCTCCCTCACTTTCAAAGGATAATTTTGCTGGATATAGGATTTTAGGTCAGTGTTATCATTTTTTTCTCTCAATACCTTAAATTTTCCCTCCACCCTTCTTGCTTGCGTTGTTTACAATAAGAAGTCTACAATGCTTTTTTTTCCCTTATAAATAAGGTGTTTTATTCTCTGATTCCTTCAATATTTTTTTTCATTTGGTTTCATTCGGTTTGAATATGATACACCTAGCTGTAGATTTTTATTTATCCTTCTGGTGTTATCTGAGCTTCCATGATCTGTGGTTAATTTATCATTAATTTTGGAAAATTATTGGCCGTTATTACTTGAATTACTTCTTTTGCTTCATTCTCTCTCTCTTCTTTTTCTAGTACTCCAATTGCATGTATGTTACATCTTTTGAAACTGTCTCACAGTTCCTGAGTAATCTGGGTTTCAAAAAATTTTTAATTCTTTTTTCATTTCAGTTTGGGAAATGTCTATTGACAAATATATTCAAACTCACTTATTTTTTTCCTTGGCCATATATAGTTTACTGATAAGCACATTAAAGATATTCTTCAATTTGTAATGATATTTTCCATTTCTAACATTTCCTTTTGATTCTTTTTTAGACTTTTCACCTCTCTGTTTATATTCCTCATCTATTCTTGAATGTTGCCTACTTTTTCCATTAGAATTCTTAACTATTCATCATAGTTCTTAAAATTGCATGTATGACAATTTCAAAATTGGTGCCACATATGGATCTGATGCTTGCTTTATCCAATTTATTCAGACTTTTTTTTCTTGTCCCATGGCTTGTGATTTTTTGTTGAAATCCAGACACAATGTCCTGGGTAATAGAAACTGAGGCAAATGGGCTGCTAGTGCTAGAATTTATATTAATCTGGATAGGAGTTTTTTGCTGTAGCTATCCATAACAGAGCTTTATATTTCCTCTAGAGTTATTGTTTTTGTCTCCTCTGGTATCATAAGCTTTCCCTAAGATCATCACCTTAAGTACAATCTACATACTACAGTTCTTTTATCTATTGTCCCTTGTTACTATAGTGAAGCTCTGTTAATGTGGTGGTAAGGTGTCTGGGAGATATGATTAAATCTCAGTCTTTTAGTAGGCCCATATCCCTGGACTGTGATGTTCACAAGTATTGCTAAGCTATTTTTCCCTATCCCTTAAATAAGTCAGGGAGGCTAGATGGGGCTAAAGTTGGGTAACTTCCCTTCCCTCATGTGGGATAAGGCTCTGATAATATTTCCCCTGATGAATATGCTTCTGTTATGAAGAGCACCCAAGGTATATTCAAAAATGGTAACCGTTCCCTTCTCCCTGCCAGAAGCATGAGGGTTTTCTCACAGTGCTTGTGAGAATCTGATGGAGCAATTAGAGGTAAAACCTGTGCCAATAGCAGGGACCCCCTAAGAACATGACCCCAGGAATTTCTTACTCTCAGGCTAGCTCATACACAACCTTCAAAAATTCATCAAAGTATCCATTTAAGTGTTCCATTTATGGCTCCAGTGGCTTCAGCTCTAGGTAAGCTGATCTCGAATATGATTCTCTTCATTTCCCTTTTTTGAAGATTTTGTGGGGTGGTTTCAATTCTCTGGTGGCTCCAAGAAAAGGCATTTTCAGTTCGTTCAGTTTTTATGTTTCTTCTAAAGATGGCAGTAATTACTTCTAATCTCTTTAAATGTCAGATTTGGAACTAGAAGTCACCCCTCAGAGAATGATTCCTTATTTTCCTGTTCCTCTTCCCCATTTCTAAATAAGTTTGGTTGGCTTAAAGAGATGCCTGAGAAGGGAAGTCTGAAGAGAGGACAGTACATGACTCTTCTAGGGGAGAGTTGGTTGGGAAGTGCTAGGCATTTAGGAAGACTAAAGTTTCACCTCAGGCTCACAGGCCACCTATCAGGGTATAGCGGAGAGTTCCAGGATAAAAGCCCAAGCAGCCCATGATTTCATGGTCATGGATTGGCATATTTAGATTGGGTTCTCTAATGGAGAACAGGCTCTTCTGACAGCTCTGTTGTGACTTGATCTCAAGTCACTTTCCCATGTCAGTGTCATTTGACTAAGTCTTTGTTCATGTTGGGCTGATGATGACAGCAAAGGTGAGAGCCTCTGGACAGAGGCTGAAGGTAAAGTTGTCTTCTCAGCATGCAGAGTCTTCTGAGAAAGGAGATGTCCCTGTTGGCATCTGATTTTGTGTTTTCCTTCAGCACTGGTGTTCTGTGAGGTCTGTTTTTCTGAAAACATCAAGTGGGGATTTCACAGACAAAAATCCTCCTTTGATTTTTTTCAAAGAAGGAACATTGGGAAATATTTTGTCACTTTTAAAAATTGATAAAAGGAACTAAGTTCTATTAATTAAAATGGAAAGCCATGTTATTCTTGTATAATGAGCATCTGTACTTCCTAGAGCAAGTAGTAAGAGAAGGAAGTCTCAGACTTTCATTGTTTTCTTTTTGTTCTTAGCATCAGGGCAGAGCCAAAAGAAGGAAAAATGGGACTCATAAAGGTAAGGTTCTCCCTACTTGACCTGGGCTCTGCATGGGTGAGCCTTTCTGTTCTTTCTTTCTTTTTTTTTTTTTTTTTCCCTAGTTAGAATGGCTTTTATTAAAAAGTCAAAAAATAATAGATGCTGGTGTGGATGCAGAGAGAAAGGAATGCTATACAGTGTTAGTGGGACTACTAATTAGTACAATCTATATGGAAAACAGAATGGAGATTCTTCAAGTCAGTAAACATTGGCCTACCATTTAATCCAGTAATCCCACTACTGGGTATTTATCCAAAGGAAAAAAAGTCATTTTATCAAAAAGTTACTTGCACATGAGTGTTTACTGCAACACAATTCACAACTGCAAAGATGTGAAATCAACCCAAGTGTGTATCAAGTCTTTTGAGGCTTCTGGATTTTGAGTTTTAGTTTTAAAGGTCTTTCTGTTCTTTCTGTGAGGTCCCAGGTCCATGATCTCTGAGGATGTTAGTTGCTCCAGTCTCTGTGGGAAAGCAGACCCCTTAGACCTGAGAGAGGCACTCAAGGGAAGGTGAGGACCTGAGACACTTCTTAGAGTCTCTGCTCTGCCCATCCATGGGCATGAAGGAGTAATGGCCTTGGACAATGGGTGTTGTCCAGTAGGTGGTCATGTGAAATTTTGAGGAAGGACTACCAGTTGTTTTGGAGTCAGAATTTCTGTCTCCCAACTTTCTGTAAGTATTTCTAATTCCTGAATGCTCAGGTTCCTTTTTGAGATAACCACTGTGTTTCATGTGGTGGTTCTGAACATCATGTGGGAAAATGCATGTGAAAGCACTTTATACATAAGGCCAACTACACATGTGAACATATCAACCCTACTAATATTCTCAATGATGATTTGACCTTCTCTTCTGATTCTTGGGTTTCTTCAAGACCAATTTACTAAAGATACTATTAAGGGACCTTCTACTCAGATTGCCGCAAGATGTCTCTGCTAACTCCATGACTGTCCTGTAACCTGCCCTCCTGTATTTCCAGGTCTAAAAGCTTGCCAGAGTGAAGTAGAGGAGGCAAGGAAGCTACTTTCTTTGCTGCAGAGGTGACTCAACATTATCCTTCTTTCCTGTATCCCTCTTTTTAGCCAAGTCTATGCAATTCTAGGACCTCTTTGAAGAGTGTGGTTGATAATGGGTTGGAAAATCCTGAGAGAAAGTCTGTGGGGAGAGGGATAAAAGGTATCTTGTGTGATCAGGGAAGTGGGCACATATAAAAGGATAGTATATATTAGGTGACCCTAGATTTGCCAGACCTGTAGAGGTCACATATGTTTGTTTTGGTCCTGGCTACAGCTTTGTAATTCCTGTCTTCTGCAGCCCGCCAGGTCAGCATAGTGACACCAACTGCTTCCGCCAACTGTTATGTCCAGACCCCCTCTGTGAGGTGTGTAATAGAGCCACTGCTGAGGTCAAGCGACTGCTTTTCCAGGAGTCTCCAGAAGATGCTGTTCCCTCAGTTTCCCCTTTGACTTCCACAGCAACTGAAGAGCCTTCTCCACCTTCTACTTCCATTCTCTCACCTGCCCTGACCACCCCCTTACCTGATTTACCTTTGACATCACCACTGGATGATTCTCTGCCACTACAGCCTGTTCCTCCGTTGGATTCCAAAGTCCCACTGGACCATTCCCCATCCCAGCTGCTTGCCTTTACCCCTCGCCCATCACCTCACATTCAGGGAGCAGATCCTGTTCTCCAAACAGAGGCTACTTTGCCTGTAAAGACCATCTTCAGATTTGACCCCATCCTTTCCCAAGAAACTGACCCCTTACCAAATTTCTCCCAGGAACCAGATCCTACTGATTCCCATGCTCAGCATCACACATCCCAAACCCTGTTTACTTCACCACTGCCAGATTGCACTTTAATTGAAACTCTATGTAAATCAGTCTCCACCTTAGTTAAGCCTGTTCTGGAGATATCCTCTCCAGAGAGTTCTGATGAGTTGTCTACCTATGTTCCAAAAGTCAGAGGAATTGACCATTCAATTTCAGAATTTTCTCAGTGGCAGGCTCATGCTATAAACATGTTCCTCCCTACATTATCACACCCCGATTTTCAGCAAGAGCATGTTTCTTTCCATTTACCAGAGACATCTGCTACCAAGCACATGGAGGCCAGTAGTCTTCCCTTCCTTGGCTTTAATATACAGGAACTCTTGGAGAGACAAATAAAAAAGAGAATGACTTTCCGGGTTTTGGAGAAGAAATACAAGGAGGAGGGACCATTTTCAAATCAAATGTGGTCAGAATACCAAGAAACATCTTCAGGGAATTCACTGCAGGCACTTGTTGATGAGCAGAATATGATAGCCCCTCAAACTGGCTGGAACATTAAAGACACACCAGACAATCTGCACATTTGTCAGCCGCTCCTATATGTCAAGACTTTGGAAGGAAACTTTCAGCAGAAATACAACCAACTCTTCTGGGGTCTTCCCTCTCTGCACAGTGAGTCCCTAGTGGCTCCTCTCCTGGTCTCTAGGAGCAATTCCCCACTAGACTCTTGCATTATATTATTCAATGAAAGATGCAATTCTCCTGCAGTCCAAATGCAGGATCAAGAATCTCCATCATTTTCTCAATCCCATCCTCCTCCCCCTACTCATGTACATTCCTGCCCCTTTTCTCAAACCATTCTTCAACCCCACATTCTACCTCTTACACAGGTCCATTCCCAGGCCCACCTTCAATCTTCACTTCCTATGCCACCGTCATCCTTTCCATCCCAGATTAAGGACTGTGGAGTATGTTTCCATAGACTCCAGAATGAGGCTGACTCTCACATCTCAAATGAAAATCAACATCTGGAATGGCATGTGTTACAGAAGCAACAGGAAGGTTTATGGGGTTTAGTCCCTGTGCTCCAAAAATCTCAAGCCGTTTTCTTTCCAGCTCCCAACCTTCCATCAGTCAACCAGTCCTCCCACACCTCTGGTCCAGGCTCCACCTGTCCTGGAAATTTTCATGTCCACAGTGAAACCCAGGAGGAATTTGAGCTCCATGTTCCAAAGAGGCTAATGTCATGCTGGTGCCGCCATACCTGCAAGAATCAGGGATCTCTAGCACCGATGGAGCCTCAGTGCAAATCAACAGAAATATCTCAGCAGAATTATAGTCATACTAACTCAGAGTCCTCTGAGCTTCAGGGCCACAGTAGCAAGGATCTAAGTAAGACAGAATCGAGTTGCTTAGGAAGTTTCCATGAGGGTGTCCCAACCAAGTTTCAGCTGAGGAAAGACGTAACCAATAATCTGGGACAGATCATGGGGAAATGCCCATTAGATAACACACTAGCAATTTCAAAATATATCATAATGAGGGACCTGAGGGCTGCCTATGAGGCACAAAGTGACTTGGTATGCTGCTTAAGAAACAACTCAGGGAAGGAATTGCTAAGTGTATCAAGGAGCAACTTAGACCAGAATCAAAGACAATCCATTCTTAGATTACATCTGAGCAGGAAGTCTTGGCAGATCATTGCAGATAGGATTCCTATAGATGTGTGTCGTTCATGGCTGGCTAACAACAATGCACTGCGTTCTCCTGGGAGTTCCCATCACAAAATGGAAAGAAGAAATTTATCACCATTGGCAGGTAGGGTCCACTGCAAGATTACCACACTAGAGCTTTCCTTTCTTGATCCCAAAACCCATCATGGGCTAGAAGCCCATATTATGAGGTTTAGGTTAAGTCAGACATGGGGCCTACCCCTTAGGGTTCTTGAATCCATCAAATTCTATGCAATGAGAGAAGCCAAAACATGGCCTCTTCCTCAATTTGACTTTCTTTCATCTGCCACCTATTTTTCTAGGCTGGTTTCTAAGCCCTTTAAAGAAACCTCTAAAGCTTTTCAGGGAAAGAAGTTAAGAATGAGTTCAGTTCCCATCCTGAATTATTTCCTCCCTGCATCCTCACCTCTCGGTAAGGAAGAACGGGAGTTCCTGGGACAATCACCCTCTGATGCTGACCATGAGCTTAAAGAGAATGCCCAGACAACTGAACATGGCAGACAGACTCCTCTGCCCTGCACACACAGCAGCATAGACAAAGCAAGACAGAAACAGACTATTCTAACCAAGAGACACAGCCCAAAGCTGCCCACAGAACAAAATGGAACTAGACAAGCATCAGGGAGTGAAAGAGTAAGTTTCAGTGATAGAGTAGAAAGGCTTCAGGTTGAAAGTATAGTGAAGAAGAATTCAAAACATTTTTTTGGGTCCAACGTGTTGCGGGAGATATTCAAGGCTGATGAGCTCTGCTCTCTTCAATCACAATCTACTGATAACTCAACAACCAGTGAGTTGGAAAGTTCCTCAATGATAAATGTGCATAAAAGTGAAGACAAAACTACTGTGACTACCACATACCCTCCACCAGAAATATTGATTCCTGAAGATTCTACATCACTAGACCTTAAAAGACAGCTGGTTAGTGAGATGAAGTTTCAACTGAAGAGTGAGGAGCATAGCCAGACTGAAGATGGCTCCAGTGATATGTTCTATAGTACAGATTGCCTGGCTTCTGAATCTTCACTGTCTTGTTCCCAGGATGTCTCCAGTAGGAGCCTGGCAATGGCTCAGGTGCTGCATCTCCACTTGAATAATGGAGAGATCATCATGGAACAGAGAGAGGATTCCCTGGACACTAAAGATGTCTTAGAGAAGTGCCAGGATATGGATTTCCCATCATTCAAGAGAGTAATGATCCCTTTGAGACTGAAAGCAGGAGAAAGTGGAAATGAGGACCCAAGATTACAAACATCCAAAGCCAAAAGCAAGTGCCATCTTGTCAAAGGCAGGACATTAGAAGAGGCTTATCATTCTGTGTGCCAAGAGAAACCATGTCCTCCTGAAAGTTACTTTAGAAAAAAGATGAGAGAATTTTCTCAGTGGTTCAAGTCCAAGATAAAAAGCATCTGGCTGGAAAGTCCCCACAAAAAAGTAAAGTTCATGCCGGACTTTTTACAGGACCAAGACCCTGTTGAAGATAGACATGTCTTTATTTTGAGTGATGGGCCTCTTGAAGCTTTTGAGCTCATGAGAGTCCTTGGGAAAATTCTGGAGGAAAAACTGGGATGTAGGCAGGAATCTGAGGCCTTGCAATTAAATCAGAAGAAGGAAGAACTGTGGCCTCTAGTAAAGCCCCACAAAGGAAAATGCTCCTACTATGTGGTTCCCTTTGGCCCACAGCAAGGGGAAGGATCAGTACTATAACCAAGGACCAAGTACTACCACCAAGAAGCTGTCTTTGCTGGCCCAAGTTATCTTGCAGGTTTTAAATGAACCAGGGGTAGGATCATTCATCCTCAGAAAGTTGTGATGTTGAAAGACAAGCTATTATTCCAGATTTATCCTCTTTCCCCCCTCTCTCATCTAAGCCCTACCAATATACAAGTAAGCCAGATACCTCTGGCTGTCCTTTCACCAGCTGAAGGCACTGTGTTCAGAGTTTTAACTCTTCTACGCAAATAAAAAGTGTTTCTCCAGCACTTACAGGAGGCAAAAATTTTCTCCAAGGAGTAATTCAGTTCTTGTTGAAAAAGCCTCTCAGATTTCATGATAGTATATTCTCTGATAAGAGCAATTGCTTTTCAGCAAGAATATTGATCCTCCTGAATAAATGTTTCTTCTACTAGAGAATGGTGTTCTCTGTGTACTGCACCGGAAGCATGGGTTTTGAGTATCCCAGAACTAGTGCTTAGGGAAAGGAAAGGAGTTAGTTTAGTTAGAGTTAGTTCTTGCTGCTGTTTGTCTCCTTTAGCTTCTGACCAGTCCCTTGTAGGGAGCTGACAATGGCTTCTCAGTCTTAACCTAGAGTCCTTTATATGACCCTTCTTATATGTCCTGTAATTAAAACATCGTATTTCATAAAAAGTACAAAAAGTTTAAGGCTTTTCAGGCCTTTTCAAAGTGAGAAAAATCTTTGAAGTCCAGAACTTGGCTCAAACCATCTTTTCACCTGTTCCTTGACTTTCCTAAACTATGTACAGCTATAGGGTGGTGCAAGTTACTCCAGCACAATAAAGCCAGAAATTTCCCTTGCTGTCTCTGGAAGGTTTTGGAATTGGAAGCATGGGGGTTTTTAGGCCCTGAGATCAGTGGGAGGGAGAAATCTTCCTCTTGGATCTCTTGGCGAGGAATAAATGTTACTTCTCCTAAGGGCCAGCCTTCTTTTCCTCAAGAAGTATGAAGAATGTGCCATGTTCCCCCATCTGTCACCTTCCCGTAATGAAAATGGAAGTTCCCCTTTCCTCTTTCTCTACTCTTTTGGGAGCAGTATAGAGGACAGTCTGTGTAGCTCTGAAAGAGGTCAGGGATAAAAATAATTTCCTGCAAAGAGAGGTTTGCTTTTATTTTTAAGAAGTTACTGCTTCCCGAGTATTTGGCAGGTGATGAGCATCATTGAGTGGGACATGTATGGATGGGTTTTGCTCTTACAGATACAGGGTTGGCCAGGGCAGGGTCCAGGAAATGGGTATGTCCTGTTGCAAAATCTGTTAACTAAAGTAAGTAACTATGTCTGGAAAGCACAATTTGAGCTAGACTATAAGGTCTCCTCGCTTGTGAGGGTACTTTGAAGAAAAGGAAAGACTCTGTTCCTGAGGAATCTCTTTTGGGTGCTTGGCTTGATGACACCATTGTAAGACCAAGAGATCACCTGGCAATCACTTGTAGCAACTGGTCATCTGGTAGCGGCTACTGAGGATTTGGGATAAAAGAAAAATGTAATAGGGGAGGAAGAGGCTAAGAAAAAAAAAGGAGGGAAAAGAATGACCCCATCATCCCTACTCCTGACTCCATCCTGGTCATCCACACTACCCACCACTCTATTTAGCCCTCATCTCCTGGTGGCTACTAAGGGTGTTTTGGGGGAGTACAGTGATAACCTTTCAGTAGAAGGGTACAAGGGATGGTCTCTGAGCACACAGTCAAAATCTGCAGGGATACTGTCAGATACTAAATGTATATTATTTTTCTTGGGGAAGGTGATCTTTGTCCTTACCTTTTAGCCATGCTGCCTCTTTTTTTTTTGTTTGTTTGTTTTCTTTTTCTTTTTCTTTTTTTTTTTTGAGACAGTGTCACTATATCACTCTCAGTAGAGTGCTATGGCATTATAGCTCACAGCAACCTCAAACTACTGGGCTTAAGCGATTCTCTTGCCTCAGCCTCCCAAGTAGCTGGGACTACAGGTGCCTGCCACAATGTCCAGCTATTTTTTTATTGTAATTGTCATTGTTTGGCAGGCCCGGGCCAGATTTGAACCTGCCAGCTCCAGTGTATGTGGCTGGCATCCTAACCACTGAGCCACAGGCGCCAAGTCTAGCCATGCTACATCTTACACCAAGGTTACAGTGATTTAGGAGTGTATTGGCTATCTATTCCTATATAATAAGTACCTCAAAATTTAGTGGCTTCAAAAAAAGTACATTTATTATCTCACATTTGTGTAGGTCAGAAATCCAGGTGAGGCCTAGTTGGGTTCTCTGCTTCAGGGTTTCTCACAGGGCTGCAATTAAGGTTTCAGCTGGGGCTGAGGTCTCTTTTTAAGTCTTGACCAGGGAAAGATACACTTCCATGCTCACTTATGTAGCTGTTGGTGGCATTCTGTTCTTGAGGCCTATAATTCCTTGCTGGCTGAAAGCTCCAATGACACTACCTCCTGGTATTCACACACTTGTGTAATCACTGCTCCTTGCTGGAATCATCTGGAGGTGCCCCTTAGTTGCTCATCATGGAGGCCTTTCCAGTATGGTAGCTTGCTTCTTCACAGCCAGCAAAGGAGAGAATCTCTAAGTCAGACAGAAGTTACAATCTTTTAGAAACTGAAAATGGAAATATATCCCCTCATCTTTCCCTTATTCTCCTGGTTGGAAGCAAATCAGTAAGTCCAGCCCATACTTAGGGGGAGGGGTCATCACACAATTGTGTGAACACCATGAGGCAGTATCCTTGGAGCCTTCTTAGAAGTCTTCCTAATATAAGCATCTCTTCTTATACACCCCAGTCAGTTCAATGAAGCCAAAGTGGCCAAAAGTGTGAAAGGGATCCTTAATTTCATCCATATCCATGGTTAAGGTCAAAGCTGTTTAATGGCTCAGTGGAGTGATGGCTGGTAAGAAAAACATCAAAGTTGTTGGAGCATCCAAAGTAAAGGAGAAAGGTGGTATGAAACTAATGGTGGTGTGGGGTTACCATGAATGGTAAAGGGAAAGGATCTCTGAGAATCCCCTGCCAGTGTTCATTCTAGAGTTAGAGGGAAGGAAAAATTAGGTGTAATATCCTGGCTCCATCGTAGTCTGTCTTAGATCCTAGACCACAGGCCAAAAGAAGCAACCTTCAGCTCTTGCAGTGACAGCCAGGCCTATAGAAGAAGCAAATCATACAAGCTGCAAGATTTAATTACCACTTTTATTCATACATTTTAAATAACACACCCATCTTTTTAGCTTTGCTTCTCACAGCTCGAACATCATAGATTGAGACACCCATTGGTAGAAAAAGCTAGACTAGAGAACTCAGAGCATTTAAATCTCATTCTGGGATATTTTCCATGTATCCATTGCCCGAAGACTTCCAACCAAGGGAGAAGTAATGTCTCAAGAGGCTGTGTTACTGGCCTGGAGTCACAGGACTTGTTATGCCTGGTGCCCAGATACTTGCTTCCTTCCACTCAGAGAAACACTGGATGAGGCAGTGAGACTGAATTAGCACTCACAGACCGCATAGGAAGTGATCTACCCCAAACAAGGTGGCACAAACAGTGATTTCACTTGATTATTATACCAGGTTATCAATGAGTCACTGGGGAGGAGTGTGCTGATGATGTTCAATGGGAATTCCTACTCTGCCAGATTACCAGCTTCAGGTAATCTTCATTTCTGGCAGGATAATTTACCAACCTATTGATTACCATTTCTACTCTCTGCCAAAGGGAGTCCAAAAATAAAAGTTACCTTGCCACTTTTGTCTTGGTCTCAGGGGTTATGAAACAAGCTTTGAGGCACCGGTCATACAGTCCTATCCAGACTGTCATTTGGGAGGGGAATGTAGCAGAAGCTCCTGGGAGGGAGGGGCTCGGGGTTGAGGCAGGTGCTGGGTTGAAGGAGGGAGAGTTGCCTAATGGCAGCAGTGTCTCCAATGATTTGAGAAGAAAGATGTAAATATATGTTCCTTAAGTGGTTGGGTCTGTGTGGATGTCCTCAAGAGACAGCAGGATTTCTGAAGGAATGAAATGATGTTTGCTGAGATGACTATCAAGCCCCATTATCTTGGGAGCTGTAGAAAAACACTGTATTGCACAATCCCGGCATATATGTTTGTCAGTGACTATCTAAATAGGCAAAAGGTCAGTAATGACCAATATTAGACCTACCTACACTTTAAAATGGGTGCTTTGAGCTGGATTTAATTCAGAAACATTAATTATTCCTTGTTGTAGAACAAATTTATGCTCTTATGAATATAATCCCATTTAATCTTTACCGCATTTTGAAGCAGATATTGTAACCCCCTTTTATAGGGGGGCAACCTGAGGGATGGAGAAGGTATTGTGTGTAGTGGGCTAGCATGGAGCCAGGAAAGGGGAGCCCTTTTCTATTGGGAGGAATGATTTGGGTATAACCAGAAGCAAATTCAATGCAGAGGTCTCCAACAACAATAAAAGAAGCTTCTGGGAGCAGGTGCCTGAACAGGTCAGGGAACAAGACAGTCCTCAGGCAGTGGGGTTCACAAAGCGGCTTAAGTGATGCCATCAGGTTTCTTTTTCTATTCATTTGTGGCTCTTACTCTGGGCTCAGTTCACTGTAAGAGAGTGGGTCTGGCAAGCTCATAGCTACAGTCTCTTAAGCTTCAGGTGCTCGGAGGAGAAAGAGGTAGGATGAGGCCCTGGGAAGGGAACTTGAGGTGGGAGAAATCAGCTGGAGGCTCCAACATCCAGTGACAGACTGTCCACCAGCCTGGCCTCCTACTGCTTACCCCTTCATCTTAGATCCCTGTACCTTCATTTCAGTTCAGGTACTGTCACACTCCAGAACTACCACCAGAAATACCCTGCTATCTGAAAAATAGGGTCTGATATTTTACCCTTTCTCCTTCTCCTTTACACCCTCAGTATGCCAATTCTTCATCCTATTCAGGAAGGATGAGCCACTTTAAACTTTCTCCCTGTTTACCTGACAACTTTTCATCTCGATAACCTTCCTGTCCAAGGAAAATTC
>CAUYRH010135280.1:0-66898 GCA_963574655.1 Perodicticus potto | reverse complement strand
TCACATAGTAAATGAGAAAATATCATGAATGTTATATTAATCAGGTTGATAAAAATATCTCCAATTGTATGTGAAGCCCACACACTGTACTCCTTGACTGAATTATTGTACACAGCTATGACTCAATAAAAAAAAAAAATGCTTTAAAAAAAAAAAAAAGCTGGGATATATGCTTCTTCTCCTTGGACATGAGAATTCCAGGCCCTCTGGCTTTTGGACTCTAGGACTTGGCACCACTCTCTCCCACCTCCCCACACCCTTAGTTTTGAGGCCTTAGGCCTTGGACTGAAAATTATACCATCAGCTTCTCTAGTTTTGAGTCCTTTGAATTTAGACCAAGCCAGGCTACCAGCATCCCACGGGTTCCAGCTTGCAGGTGGCCTATTGTGGGACTTCTAAGCCTCTATAATCATGTGAACCAATTCCTGTAAAAAGTCTCTTCTCGTGTATATATTCTACTGATTCTATCTTTCTGGAGACCCCTGACCTATACTGTGGGCATCGGTGATGTCTACTATATTTTGCTGCAGTTCTTGCAATTGAGAAATGAATAAAATAATCGCTTTATTTGTTTTTCTCCTGTACGTATTGAGAGTTGAGTATCCAGAATCATTCACATGAGAAAAGTAGTTGCCATCTTTTTTGTTGTTATTATTGCATTTATTTAAATGATTTCAGGGGCATTGATAGTGGGAAGATCTGCCCTAGTGTCAAAAAGTAGTACAAGAATTCCTACAGAAAGAAGCTCACAAGGCCAGAGAGGTAGGGGGGTAGAATGGTGTGGCTTTCTTTCTTTCTCTTTCTCGCTCCCATTTTTCTTTTTCTTTATTTCCTTTTTTTCTTTTAGAAAATAAAACATTCAAATCAAGATTCTCTTCTTCCCTGAGATAATTTTAAATAAATATTTGTGAATCTTATGATGTAAGTAAATATAACTATGATGAGTGTCTGGCTTAAAATATAATAATCAAAATCACAGTGTAGTCTTTTTGGGGGTCACTTCCTAGATATAGGCCCTTGGCCAAATCATTCAAAATTTGAGGAAATGTGAATAAATTTTATGATGTCAGAAAAAAAATATGAATAAAAGTGAGTATATCTGTTTTCTATTTATCTAGGATTCTGAAAAGGTTCCTGTTTATTAGCAGGCCCATGTTAAAGCTGATACTCAACTGTTATTTCATGTGAGCCCATCATCGTCTTAATATAATTAGCCTTCATTATAAAAATGCAACCTTGGTGTTGCATGTTTTTTTCTTAACTGGTATAATTTAAGTGGTTTAGATGTACCTGATAGTTGTACAACTTCCCTCAGGGAGGAAGGATGGGGTGAAGACGAGTGTTATTGGTTTCTTTATCTAAGCATCAATCAGATTGATGTCTTTACTTTATATGTTTATTTCATTCAACTTACATTTAAAATCACATTTAATTAAATGGTGACATAACCAACAAAATGTGGATACCACTGTCTTAGTTGAAAGCTGGCCTTACAGAACCTCTGATAGCTTAGGGACACTATAAGGCCCCTTATCCAGATTGGGAGTCAGGTCCTTTCTGCTCATGATGGGGCTTAAAACATAATGTGACCCAAAGTTGTAAGCTAAGGAATGGTAGACACTATTGTTTTTAGGAATAACCTGGAAACAAGCAAATTGCTGGTTGACTGTCCTGGTCAATCAGCAATCTGCTTGCCTCTCACTGACCTTAAATTTAATTAATCCTTCTGCTCAATATGGCCAGAAAATCTCAAGAAAAACAAAAGTGACTACAAAGCGTAAATAAACCCTTACTAGAAATTCTAAGTGGTACTTAGTACCCAGATACAAATACCTACTGTAATAACTCCCCACCATGTTGGAGGGGAGTTCTACACTCTACCTTTTAGTGCTGTCAGGCACACATCCTTTTATTGTATCTTCACAATAGCTTCTATTGTTCTACTTTTAGTTTAAAAACAAGTCTGCCTGTCCAAAGGGGAAAAAAAAGCTGTCCTTTTTTTGTAATTCATTCAGCAACCATCATTGCTCCATTAGCTGAGCACTTACCCACAGAGGAAGAGAAATAAGAATTGCAAGTCTGTAGGACTAGGAATATGTATCTATAGATATACAGTCTTATAGACCTAAGAACTGCAGGCTGTCCACTAACATGTTTCTTTCCTTCATACACTTTTTAAAATTTTTATCTGCTCTGTCTATTTCTTGTTTGGACCAGGCAAGGGGGATGGTAATATATTTATCCAACACATGTCAGTTCAAATAAAGAATTCAGAGTCATTTGGGAAATATATATACATGAGTAATTCAGAGTCATTTGGGAAATATATATACACGAGTAATTCTTTGAAAGTTCTTACTCTCCTCACACTAAAATGCCTTCCCCAAATATCCATTCAATTTATTCTTCAATTTTCACAGCTCCCTCTCCAATCTTGATGCTAAGGCCATTGGTACTGAGAGAATACGAAACTCAAGCAAATAACAGCCACCTATCTTTTTTCACCATCACTTAGCCTGTTAAATGGCTGTCTACTTCCATCTCTTACATCCTCGTGATATAATTAAGTAAACATTTTAAACTAGCAGTTTTTAATTTTATAGGATAAGGCCTGAAGTAGGTTCAGGTTTGTAGAGAGGAAAAATCAAATATGCAAGAACAATGTTTGCAAGTTTCTGAAACAAGGCTTGTCAGCAGGATGAAGTTGCTAATACAAGCCATTTTGGACTGAATGGTTTCTATCTGTTTATAATAACTTGGATTTGTCTCCTACTAAAATGTCACATGGATAAAGGAATAAATTCTAACATCTGTGACAGGATTATCATTGCTAAGAAACTCGGCTACGGTGGATTTATGAGTCAGAGACATCTACTTCACTGTCTTTCATTCGGAATAATCCAAATATTCTCTTCCATACTCTGGAAGACTAACAATAAGACTCAGATAAAATCCCATGATTCTGCCATCATATCCTCTAAGTTTGTTGTTAAATGAGACTGTTGACACTAAAACTCTAATATTTTTCTGAGGAAGTTATTGGTGGAACTCAGGATGAGATCAATTTTTTTTCCTCAATGCAGTTGTTTTAAAGATGGGTGGAATTAATGATAAAGTTTAGCACAACTATATCAACAATCATGATTTTTTATAGTGCTACATAGAAAAGTAGAAAAATAAAAGTGTTGGATAGTCCATAGAAATTAGCTTGTGGAAAGTAAATGAGAAAAATAACCCAAGGCATCCTAAGAAAATAATAAGAGGTGACATTTAGTTGGGAACCTATTTATTGCTGGCAAATGTCATAGGGAATTATATTCAACTGAGCCTTATAACTTTATTCATTTATTCACTTATCCATTTATTTGTTCATTTAATAAATATATGATAGGCATTGGAATTAAAAATGGTAATAAGGGCTCCACCTTCCACAGATCACATTTTATCAGGCAATATATGTGCAACTAACACTCTATGAGAAGTGTCACGTTGGAGATGAATTTAAGAAATCCATGTGCTTAAAAGAAAGAGAGATGAACTGTGCTTGAGAGAGTTTGAGAATAAGTCAAAGGGAGAGATATTTGGGCCACATTTTGAAAAATGAGCAGGAATTTACCAGGTGGATGAAGCAGAAACAGTCTCTTCCAGGTGGATGAAATATCCTAAAGAAAGGCTTAGAAATTTTCAAATTTCACAGCAATCCCAGATGAAATCTGCTTGGTTCAGCTCAGTTCATGTGCCCTTTCCTGAGCAATCACTGTCTTTGCTTGATTGGCTTCTCTGATTAGCCCAGCCTAAAATCATAGTGATGGCCTTAACGTTTCTTCTTAGATACACAGTTGTGAAAGTTAAATGAACTAATCCATGGAAAGCAATTGGCATAAGGAGTGGCCAAATATGCTTGTTGTTATAATAGTTATTAATTATATTTCTAACATTTTAATTAAAAATACAGTCATGCAGACATATAGCTTCATTGTAGACCACTGAATGTCTCTTGGGGAACTGAAGAGGAACATAATTGAAGGAGAATAACACTTACACAGTGGGCACCGCATCCCTCAGGAAGCCTCCCCTGTAATCCCCACCTTGGACTGCATGGCTCCTTCGTACTCTATACATGGCTCTATCTGACCCTATAACATTCTAATTGAAAAATCTATCCCACTAAACTGAGTTCCTCATAGGGAGAAATGTATCTTATTCATCATTTTATCTCAAACATTTGGGATATTGTAGGTACTAAATATGTCTGTTCAAGTAACTTATGAATGTGCAGATCGGAGAATACTTTCCGGCAGAGATTATGTCTGAGTTGGGCCCCAAAGCAAAGAGAGGACTTTTGAAATGCAGAAATGGGAAAAATCACATCAAGGAGAAGGAAATTCTCAAAATAAGTTTGGAGACAGAGCAGTGTCCAGCATGTTCGAAAATGTCAGTTAACTAGATGCAACTGAAGTGAATAGTGTGTGAAGAAGATTGTAGGGCAGATCTCAAAGGACCTTGAATGCTAATGAGATTAGACTTGGTATTTTATGAAATGAAAATCCTTTGGTTTCATGTGTGGTTTGGTATTGCCAAAATTATTCATACACACATGCATACATGTGCATGGATGCACACAGACAGACACACCAGATCCACTCACATACACAGATCAGGGTTTTTATTTAGGGCTTACTTAGTAAATAAAAGATGGGTTATATAGATTAAAGGAGCAAAATTCCCTGCTCTTAGGAGTTTATGATTTAGTAAGAAGTGGATTTATTAAGACCCTAACGATGAGTAACTTTTGGATTATTTGCCCAGACCCCTTCTAAATAAATATTCACATTGCTATCTAATTTGTTTTTTAAAAAGAGAAGCTTCTCTTTGATTTAGTGGAACAAGAGCTCTAAAAATACCACCAGGGTTAAGAGATAGAAAGAGGTTATTGTCCGGATAAGAATGTATTAATTATGAATAATAATTTCAAAATCCTTAGAATTTTGAGTTGTAGGTTCTATGCTTCCTAAAGGATAATTCTACACTCAGTCTCTCTTTTCTTTGGTTATATTAGTAAGTAAATTATTATTCTTATTTAAGCTAGTTTGAGCTAATTATATATCCTGTCACTAGCAATTTAGAATCCTAGTAGTTACTATTATTTAAATGATAATTTCATAGATGTGAAAACAGGGGTACAGAAAGATTAAGGAACTTGTCCAAAGTCATACAGCTAGTAAAAATGATGGACCAAGACTGAAGTTGAGACCTGTCTAATTTCCAAAGCTTGAGCCTTTATCTGGTATGAAAATGGACTCTCAGTATTTCCATTCTAAGGGAAAATCATTGACTTAATGACTATGCCTTGATCATGTTTTATTTCACATACCCACTATTACATCACATAATAGATACTAGTTTAATGTACGCATAATTCTTGAATAAATTATAAATCTGTAAATATTTCATATTTATTATCTTTTTTGTTACCATGAAATAAAGTTACTGCATTTACTCATGTTAATATTTCTTCTTATTTATTATACCAGGATATTGCTTGTGTCTACATGTATGCCAAATTGGTTAGTGTAGAGAAAAATGATTTGGTGTAAATTCGTATTGTACTTTGCTGCCTTTCCCCCCTCCACCATTTTTCTTTTTATCAGCAAAAATTTCCCCCAATTGGGGAAACAATGAGCATTTTATAAACCTGCCTAGGGCTGTAAAATATACATATACATTTAATAGTGACAGAGATATCTTTGTAACTTCCTCCAGAGTGAAATCTACTTAGAAATTTGCATTTAACAGGCAAAGGTAATATTGTTAAAGAATTTAGAATTATAAATTCATGGACATATGAGTACTGGGGATAGTTTATAATCCACACATCCATACTTCTCACTGTAACTTTTATGGTTACATAGTTCAAATTATCCAAGATGGATAAAGCCAGCACTTTCACTATTAACTGTATATAAGGGGTTTGTAACAATTCCACGAAAGTGCTTCAGAACTTGAAACTCGCACAGGAAGTTTTAGGTCAAATAATGTGTTTTCTGCTTTAGGGTATGAATTTGTCACTTTTTGATATAAATCTCCTAAAGTTGATGGTTTTACAAGTATTCATTTTGCACAACATTCAAAAAGTCTCCTGCTTTAATAATGAAAAATTGCAAGTGATTACTCTACAGCCTATTTAATTGCATTTGGAGATTTTCTGCCCCTAAAAATTCTCCTGGATAACCAAATTAATGTTCTCCCGAAACACACTTTTGAACAGTGTTTTATTATGGTTAGCATCTGACCTTTCAGCATAATTGCATGTGGTCCAAATTAATTGTTCTGTTCTATTGTGCATTGAATAATAGGTATCCTAAAATGAGACTAATTATGCAGACACCTGATAGAAAGGAGAATCTTAAGAGTGAACTCTTTAGGGGGCCAGAATTTAGAAAATAAGGTATAAAATGACACTTAATTAACTAATAAACTAGCTGACAAGACTGACTCCACAGGAGACTTCTAGTCAACACAATTCAGGAAATTAAAGACTCTTTCTGAACTGAAATATAACAAGATGGAACTTACATGGCAAACTAAGTATTTCAGTAAATCAACATACTAGTGAGATAAGCATTTAATACAGGACCGGTTAGAAAAATATATTAAAAATATTTGGTTATGTGGCAGGCGTCTGTAGTCCTAGCTACTTGGGAGGCTAAGACAAGAGGATCGCTTAAGCCCAAGAGTTTGAGGTTACTGTGAGCTGTGACACCACAGCACTCTATTGAAGGCAACATAGTGAGACTTTGTCTCAAAAAAAAAAAATTTGGTTAACTATTTCCATTTCTTATTTAATACACACTCCATTCATATATGTTTAACTCTGTTGATGACTTTTGAGAGTATTTTTGTAGATGTCATTGTGTTATATACAAACAACACCAAACTCATGCTTTAACCTAAGTTTAATGCCAATTTGCTGTGTAATTAACTGATTTAAGGATCTCAGTAATTGTGTAACCAGTTTAAGAACCTGAGATTGATTATTTTCTCCTCATCTGAAATGATTGATCAGATTCTTTCCGTATGTGTTTGTTAGAAGTATCTCGTTGATGTTATCTCTGACCAAGACTGCCCAGTGCCAGGAGTGTCCAACCTGCAGACCACATATAGATTACATCAAGTTTATTTTGCTCATTTGTGGTGTCAGATACCATGTAAGGTATGCAGAGACTTTTTCTTTTTCTTGTTTTTGAGACAGAGTCTCTCTTTGTCACCCCTGGTAGAGTGCTGTGTAGTCATAGCTCACAGCAACCTCAAACTCTTGGGTTCAAGGGATACTCTTGCCTCAGCCTTCCAAGTAGCTGGGACTACAGGTGCTCGCCACAATGCCCGGCTATTTTTAGAGATGAGGGTCTCACTTTGTCTCAGGCTGGTCTCGAACTCCTGAGGTCAAGCAATCCACCTGCCTTGTCTTCCCAGAATGCTAGGATTACAGCTGTAGAATTTTTTTCCCCTTATTACCTTTCCTCAGTGTTTGCGAATTTAACATGTGACCCAAAACAACTCTTCCTTTTCCATTGTGCAGCAGAAAAGAAGAAAGGTATGGACGCCCCTGGTATGTTCCCCTCAGCTTGACTAAACTCTAAACAGGTTTCTTCCTAACTCCAGGCCCTGAACTTCCTTTTTGTATAGCACTTACTTTAGAAAACTTGTAACTGTCAATTCTTTCTCCGCCTCTTTGAGATGTATGTAAATCCTTCAAAAAAGCCTCTTGAAGGGTGCGCCTGTGGCTGAAAGGAGTAGGGCGCAGGCCCCATATGCCAGAGATGGCAGGTTTAAACTGCCCCAGCCGTAGGTGTGGCCCCACCAATTACCCTCCCTCCCCTCTCCTCCCTTGCCCCTTTCCCCATATTTTTGTGCTATAGTTGGGTTATACCCTTCATACGACAGCTATAAATTAGCTTCATAGTAGGGCTGAGTACATTGGATTTTTTTGTGGCCAGTTTTCACACAGAATATTTTTAGATGTTAGGCTGGCTTTCAAGAAAGGGGATGCTGGTTTCTGTGACCCGCCTTGGAGCAGGGGGATTCTAGTTTCCACGGATGGCTAGCCTCAGGAGAAGAATTAGACTTACAGACAGAGGGGAAGGAGAAGGACAGAGAAAAATTTTTGCTTCTGAGGCTGCTTTTCAGGTCTTCATTTTGGGGTATTGTTTTCTGAGCCCCAACACTAAGTAACATATAAAGAGAAACAGAATCTACAATTGGAGAAAGGGCACTGATTTTTCTTTAACTAATATTTACTATGTGTATTGGCTGGCAATAGACAAGTGATACTGAGTTCCTGGACCCATCATTAGAATTTCTATTAGATGTTTCCAAGCTTTTTGACACCAGGGACAGTTTCATGCAACACAGTTTTTCCATGGATGGGGGATGGGTGTGGGTGGGGTGGATCTGCCAGTAGGCAGAGGTCAGGAGGTGACATGAGCCATCTGCCTGCTGCTCACCTCCTTCGGGGTGACCCAGTTCCTAGGAGGCCACAGACGGCCGCCCATCTGCATCTGGGACCACAGTTCTACAGCACTAGCTTAAGCGATTTCATGCTAGTATGAATGGGTTTCTACCACTTTACATCAAAAGTGACGATGTAATTAGCATTTAACATTTTTTGTAAATAAGAACCAATTTTTTGAAATCATGGAATAGCTTGCTGTCTCCTTCCTATCTTCTAATCATGGTTTAAAGTTTTGTGTGTGAACAGAGAAGTGAACAAAACAATATGTGTAACCATCACCGTACTCAAGAAATACAATGTTATTAGCAACCCAGACGCCTGCTTGTGCTGTCTCCTGATCGTCAATCTCCTGTGCCCACCAAAGGGAACCACTGTCCTTACTTTTATGGTAATCAGTTCCTTACATTTCTGTGTAGTTTTACCATTTATCCATACATGCTACATACGCTAGCATTCCACCTGTTTTCAAATTTTATATGATAAGAATTACCTAATAATGTACGTGTTGTGTTTGGCTTCTTTCCACCTTGTGAGATATATTCACTCACATATAGCTATAGCTCATCCATTTTCTTTGCTGTATAATATTTTATTCCACGAATGGGACAATTTGCTGATTCATTCTACTGTTGATAGACGTCTAAATTGGTTCCAGTTTTGGTCTGTGACGGATGATGCTCTGTGGACACGTTTGTACACCTCTCTTGGTACGCATGGATAGCATTTCTCTCGGGCACATACCTGGTGGTAGAATCACAGATCATAAAATGTAATTATGGCCAACTTTAATAAATACTGCCAAACCAGTTTCCAAAGGAGTAACAATTTCTGTTCCTTCCAGCAATGGAAAAGAACTTTTGCTCTCTCTCGTCACTAGCACTTGGCCTCCGCTGTCTTCTTAAGTGTTTGCCTATCCAGGTGGGTGTGTAGCAGTTTTTCATTTTGGCTTTCATCCAAATTGACATGCTTACTAGTGAAATTAAATTCCTTAATCTATGTATGTTTATTGGCCATTAGGATACCTCGTTTGCAACGTGCCTATCAAGTCCTTTGCTCATTTTTCTATTGTATTATTGTTTTCATATTGATTTGTAGGGAGATCCCCTGCATATCACAATACAAGCCCTTTTTAAATTATGTGTTGCACAATATATTCTCAAGAACAGTCTTGCCTTTTCACTTTTAATGGTGTACTTTTATGAACAGAAGATCTTAATTTTAATGCAGTCTGTCTTACTAATCTTTGCCTTTAGAATTAGTATTATTTTATTTTGTCCTGTTTAAGAAGTTACTACCATGAATTTATAAAAATATTCTCTTTTGGGGCGGCACCTGTGGCTAAGTGGGTAGGGCGCTGGCCCCATATACTGAGGGTGGCGGGTTCAAACCCAGCCCTGGCCGAACTGCATCAAAAAATAGCTGGGCATTGTGGCAGGCGTCTGTAGTCCCAGCTGCTCGGGAGACTGAGGCAAGAGAATCACCTAAGCCCAGTAGTTGGAGGTTGCTGTGAGCTGTGTGATGCCATGGCACCCTACCAAGGGCGATAAAGTGAGACTCTGTCTCAAAAAAAAAAAAGAAAAATTCTCTTTTGTTATTTTCTGAAAGATTTGTTAGGGTTTTCACATTTAAATATAATGTCCAGCTGAACTGATTTTTGTATAAAATTTATGTCGAAATCACTTATTTTATTTTCTATGTGGAAATCCAATTAGGAAGTACGATATAATGAAAAGGCTCTTCTTTTCCTACTATATCTCAGTAGCATTTTGGTTTTTTTTTTTTTGAGATAGTCTCATTATGTTGCCTTTGGTAGAGTGCTGTGGCATCACAGCTCACAGCAACCTCAAACTCTTGGGCTCAGGGGAGTCCCTTGCCTCAGCCTCCCAAGTAGCTGGGACTACAGGCGCCTGTCACAATGCCCGGCTATTTTTTGTTGCAGTTGTCACTGCTGGTTAGCTGGCCGGAGCCGGGTGCGAACCCGCCACCTTAGGTGTATGTGGCTGGCTCCCTAACCACTGTGCTACAGGTGCTGAGCCAGTAGCATGTTTTTTTGTAAATCATATGTGAAAATGGATTTGTGGTATCTTTCTCCTATTTCCTAAATCTACTTTGTGCTGGTACTTTATCTTCTTAATTATAATGGCTTTATAAATAAATATATCTGTTCAAACAGGTCTTAACACCTTCATTGGCATTTTGGTTATTCTAATCTTTTCACATCATTACATATACTTTAGAATCAGCTTTTCACTTTTCCTGTTCCTAAAACCACGTAAGTCTCTGACCCCAAAAAGCTGGGTAGAATTTTTTTTATTGGAATTGAATCGATAGAGCAACTTAAGAATTAATGTCTTTATAACATTATAGTCTTCCGATCTACATCCATGGTATTTGCTTCTGTTTCTTTAAGTCTTCTTAAAGCAGATATTTCCTAACAAAATTTTAGTTTTCTTCATGAAAGGCTTGCACATCTTTAGTTAGATCTATTCCATGGTAGATTAAATGATGCTTACATGTATCATTTAAAAAAATTCTTTTCCTAAGTGATTTTTCCAATATACAGAATAGTAATACAATTGATGTTTTACATATTGAACTCGTATCTAGCAAATTTTCAAAACTCACCTTTTAATTCTAGTAAGTTATCTATAGCCTCCTGGATTTTCTACAATCATATTGACCATGAACAATGATAGCTTCAGTTCATTTCAAATATATATATATCTTTATCGTGTTGTTTTACTGTGCCAGGTTAAGACTTATGTGAATGAAAGTACTGATAATCATCTTTCTTATTTCAAAAGGAAAGCTTTCAATATTTTAAATATAGTGTTTGTTGTAGGTATTTTAGAGATGTTATATCATGTGAAAGAAGTCCCTTGTGCTTCTAGTTTACAAAGTGTTTAATCACAGATGGATGTTAAACTTTGTCAAGCAGCCTTTCTGCATCTATTGAGATTATACAATTATTCTTCTTTATTCTGTTAATGTAGTAAGTTTTACTGATTATTTCTATTATCAACTCAATATTTAATTCATGAATAAATCCAATTTGTCCATCATGTATAATCCTTTGCATTAATATTTATATATAATCCAAGTGTGAAATTGGCTTTTATTTCTTACTATCTTCTTGTCAAGTTTGAGTGTAAAGATTATGCTGGCCTTAGAAAACAAGTAACACTCCCCCCCCCCCCTTTTTTTTGAGAGAGAGAGAGAGTCTCACTCTGTCAGCCTGGGTAGAGTGCTGTGGCATCATCATAGCTCACAGCAAGCTCAAACTTGGTCTCAAGTGATCCTCTTGCTTCAATCTCCTGAGTTTTACCTGGGACTACTGGTGCCCACCACAATACCCAGTTAATTTTTCCATTTTTAGTAGAGACAGGGTCTGGTTCTTGCTCAGCCTGATCTCAAATTCTGGAGCACCTTGGTCTCCCAAAGTGCTAGGATTACAGGCGTGAGCTACTATGCCCAGACTCTCCCTTTTTCTTTTTTCTGAAAAAATTTGGGTAAGATTGGAATTTTATATCTTGAAATGTATGACAAGGTCATTCATCCCTAGATTTTTCCAGTCATGTGTAGTGATCTATGTATGTCCATTAAGTCAAGTTTGCTAATCTTGTTCAAATCTTCTATGCCTTTGCAAATCACGCACACACACAAACACACACACTTTAACATTTGCTCATTTTGTTACTGAGAGGTGTGTTAAAATGTGCTACTATAATTTTGGATCTGTTTAGTTTTCCTTGGGGTTATATCATTTTATGCTTTATGTATTTTAAGGCTATATAATTAGACACATACGTAAGGATTTTGTATCTTTATGGTGGATTAACACTTTTACCATTACAGAGCATACATTTCCTTTCTGCAAATGCTTTTTACCTTAGAGTTTGCTGCCATGGTTTGAATGTCCCCATGAAAACTCATGTTGAAATTCAGTTGCCATTGTAACAGTGTAAGGAGGTGAAGGCTTTAAGAGGTGATCAGTTCTTGAGGGCTGTGTCCTCATGAATGGATAAATGCCATTATCAAGAAAGTAAGCTAGTCATCATAGGAGTGGGCTCCTGATAAAAAGGTGAGTTCTGCACAACTTCTTGGTCTGACCTGCCTGGTTGCCCACTATGTGATGCCTTCCATCATGGGCGGACTTCCCCCAGATGCCAGCACCACACCCTTGGACTTGTAACTGTAAGCTAATTAACTTCTTCATAAACTATGCTGTCTGTGGTATTCTAACAGCAGAAAACAAACTAAGGCAACTGTTTTATCTGATGTTAATATAACCATATTAATAATCCTTTGACTAGTGTTCACATATTTCTCTATCCTTCTAAACTTTCTGCATCTTCGCATTTTAAATATCATTCTTATAAACAGGATGTTAAGTTTGTCACTTAAATGTTTATAGTCTTTTTACATTTAATATAATCACTGATGTATCCGTATTTAAATCTATTGTTTTATGAAGTACTTTCTGTAAAATGTTCGTCTTGTCTTTCTTGTTTTCTTTTTGAATAGAATTTTTATTGCATTTTGCTTCCTGAATTATCTTGGAGGTTGTATTATATACTTTTGATACAGGTAGTCCCTGAGTTACAAACATCCGACCTATGTGCAACTTGCAATTACAAATGGAGGCTATTATAGTCAGTCCCTGAATTATGAACATCTGACATACAACTCACACTTGTGAACAGAGGCTATAAACATACCTGTTCCAACGAGAACCCACGGAACTTACATCGTTTGCAACCCAGGGACTGCCTGTAATTTTCCCAAAGACTAGAACACATATCCTTGACTTATCAAAGCCTAGTATTATTTAATAGATTCATACCCTTCTCAGATAAGTCAAGGTTCTAAGAAAGCTTACTCTTTTAACACCTTACGGACTTAAATGCCATTGCTCACATTATATTTCAATAGACATCATTACTATTGCTTTATACTGTCAGTATTATTCTATACTTGCCTGTTATATTTCCCACTTCCATTGCTTTCCTTTCCTTCCTACATCTTTGACTTCCTGAGACTACATCTAAGGAACTCCCTTAGTATCTTCTTCAGCTCATGAATGAATTTTCTCAATTTTTGTCTGAAAATGTCATTTTGAAAGGACATTTTCACTGGGTATACAATTCTGCTTTTGCAGTTATTTTCCTTCAGCATTTTGAAGATGGTACTCCATTGTTTTCTGGCTTATTTATTAAGAAGTCAGCCCTTGGAAAGCAGTTTGATAGTTCTTCAAAAAGGCAAGTGGAGAATTACCTTGTAACTCAGCAGTCCACTTCTGGTGGAAATGTGGATTGTTCAGGTCCCACGCTTCCTCTCCTTGTATTTTGGGACTCTACAGGGATGTAGACAGAAGCTTCTTACCCTCTCCGACTTATTTCCCAGTCTTCTGTCACTCTAAACTTTATTCTGGATAATTTATTTGCACTATCATCTCCAGTGTACCTTCACTTGCCATGCCTCATTGCGTATTCTTCTGACCTATATCCCATTCCACTAATCTCAATGACATATTTATCGCATTCTTAATTTGTTATATTTTCACTTCTAGAATTTCCATTTGTTTCTTCTATTTTTATTTAAAAGTTTCAATCTTATCTTTCATATTCCTGCAAAGTAGTGATTATAATCTGGTAAATATGGTAGTCAGTAGTGAGTATAATCTGATAAAATACGGCATGTGGCTAGTAATGCCAATCTATAAAGCTCCCATCTGTTTCTACTATTGGCATTGTTTTATAATGTTGTATTTTTTGTTCATATTGTTTTGCCTCCTCATGCAAAACTGTTTGCAAAAATAATTTGAAGCCTAGAATGCTGTTATGTCTTAAGAGGTGGTTTATAATTAACTCAGTCCTGGGAGTGCTGGCAGTGCTGGGGCCATCTCAAAACAGTCACAGAGACTAAGGTGATTGGAGGCTGGGTGGCAGTCCCTGAAAATACCTTGTCTCCTTTTCTTCGAGGCTGTAATTCTTTGGGTTCCGATGTAATGCTGGACAAGTTGTTCACCATGACCCCTACGTGGTGGACTCTTGACTTGCATCTGTGCCTCTAATTGCTTTTTCCAGGCTGAAAACCACAGGCTAGCCTCTATGTCTGCTCCCGAAGGGAAAGCAGCCTCAATTGCTGAGCCATTTCCCTTCTTTTTTTTTTTTTGCAGTTTTTTTGATCAGGGCTGGGTTTGAATCCGCCACCTCTGGCATACGGGGCCAGGGCCCTACTCCTTTGAGCCACAGGTGCCGCCTATATTTTCTTTTAAACAGCTTTAAAAGTTGTTCTAAGGAAGAAGATCAATTAAAATAGTTTAACACATCAATGCTAAATGATCAATCTAGACCCAACATTTAACATTCTTTGAGAAAGTCTATTCATACAAAGCTTAAGAAGTTGTCCATGGAAAACAGTATGACTGTTTTCTGAGGAATACAATATATATTTTTAGAAAACCCTCCCCAAACTCAACGTAAGTTTTTATTGTGAGCAGTAGTATAAGTGTTAAATAAGGGACACACTGACAAAAGCTGTCTGTGTGTTCTATTTTTAGTGTCACATGAATCAGCTGTTTGGTTTACAAACCAATTGATTTCCAAGAGTGATAGTGAGAATGAAAACTTTCCAGAAAAATCACTTAGGAAGATCCAACTGTTTCCTTTTATGACCGAATTTTATAGACAGTCATATTTTATTTCCAAGCGGATGTACACTGTACATGCTTCATTTTTTTATGGTCATAAGAAAAGCATGTTTGAAAAGCAAGCTATCACGATTTTAAAAGAAGTTCTGGGGAACTTGCAGTGGGAGCTAAATAGTCCCTTGATCCTATGATCCAAATCACAGGGTGGCAACCTTAGTCCCATGAGTCAAATGTAGCCCAAAGACTGGTTTTGTATGGCCTACAAACTAAGAATGGTTTTTACACTTTTACTTTTACATTTTATTTATTTATTTATTTAGAGACAGAGTCTCAATCTGTTGACCCAGGCTAGAAAGCCATGGCGTTAGCCTAGCTCATAGCAACTACAAGCTCCTGGGTTCAGGTGATCCTCCTGCATCAGCCTCCTGACTAGCTGGGACTACAGACACCTGCCGTAGTGCCCAGTTCATTTTTCTATTATTTTTAGTAGTGATGGAGTCTCACTCTTGCTCACACTGATCTTAAACTTCTAAGGTCAATCAAACCTCCTACCTTGGTCTCCCAGAGTGCTAGGATTACAGGTGTGAGCCACCATGACTGGCTGGTTTTTACATCTTCAAACAGTTGCAAAAAAAAAATAATAATAAATTAACAAGCATATTTGACAGACATCATGTTACCTGGCCCTTTACAGAAAAAATTTGCTGATCGTTATCCTGTATCATCTTGTCAAGACCTGTAAAGGTTCTCAGATTTTTACCCTACTTGCAAGCTAACAAGTTAATTCACTACAGTTTCACGGATGCTGGTGGAGATTCCAGGTTCAGAGACAAAGGACTCTGTTAACAGCAACAGCAGTCATTAGACCACCAGCATTTGTACCAGTTCCTCATGCTCTGATTCCCCTTGGCAAAATGAAGACAGCCAAGAGACATTTGCACTCAAAGAAGTTGGGTTAGCGGAGAGCAACCCTGAGGTCAGAGACCCTGAATCTTTTATAATGGGAGGTAAGCACACTGCTCTTTGCTCTGCAGGGAGACATCATCTCAGTTTTCCAAGGCTGTGTAGAAAGAAGACATTACTTGAACTAATGCAGTCAATGCCTCTGATGCTAACAGGGGCAGAACACAGAGGCCTACAGACCACTGTCTTGCAATAATCCAAATTTCTACTTATAGCTACCCCTTAAATATATTATGAGAGCTGTATCAGTCCAAAAGCTTATCTGAGCCAAGAAAGTGTTAAAACACTTTCAGTATTCTTTTAAGGAGTAGAGGAAATAATATATTTATAGTGTCTCATAAAGGTTTCTAAAGACAGTTTAAAATTGTAACATTTTAAAAACTATTATTCAGCTCTTTTGACAATTCTGATATTCTGAACCCTACATTTATGGTAAGGATCAGGTAAGTGAAAACCTACTCTAGAGTCACATTCTAACTAACTTGACTTTCCAGATGCCTGAAAGAAGGAGGAAATGGAAACCATTTCAATGTAAAATACGTTTTGTTTTAGCATCCCAAACTCGTAAGATTCATCCTATTTATCCATCTGCAGTGAGTCCTTCTAGGAATCCTCTCAAAAGACTTCTTTGAAAATGAGGGGAGAAAAATGGCTGACCTATATGTGAACTAAATTTAGCTGTCATTATAAATTCACAAGATAAGTGGCAACACATAAAATAGGCTTTTAACCAATAAATTTATGTACAAGCTGAATGTCACAGAAATTTCATGTACAAAAAGCTATAAGCCACATGGGAAAAATATTTGCAATACATAATACACAAAAACATTAATTTCTTTAAGTTTTACTAATCACTGAGAAAAAAAATCTCACAACAACCTAATGGAAAACGAGGCAAAGGATATTTTCTTTCTTTCTTTCTTTTTTTTTTGAGACAGAGTCTCAGTATGTTGCCCTTGGTAGAGTGCTGTGGCATCACAGTTCACAGCAACCTCAAACTCTTCAGCTTAAGCAATTCTCTTGACTCTGTCTCCCAAGTACCTGGGACTACAGGCACCCGCCACAACGCTGGCTATTTTTTGGTTGAAGCTGTCATTGTTTAGCAGGCCTGGGCTGGATTCGAACCCACCAGCTTCGGTATATATGGCTGGCATCCTAGCTGCTGAGCTACAGGCCCCGAGCCTAGGCAAAGGATATTATCAGGTGGCATCATGCTCAACTTCACTCACAAATAAATGCAAAGCAAAATAAATTATATTTTTCAATTATGAGAGCAGTAAATGTAAAATATTCTAATACACAATGCTGGAAAATAGCAGTTGATAGGAATGTAAATTAACATAATTTTATGGAGAACAATTTTGCAGTTACCTATCAAAATCTAAAAAATGCTTGTATACTCTGAACTATAATTCTACAGTTAGGAACTTAATGAATAAACTGTCAGAAATGGCAAAGTTTATATTTCAATGTATTTACTGAGCCACTAATGCTACTAACAAAAAATCTGAAAATAATCTAAAGCTGAATAGTCATTCATTAGTCTGCCTGGTTAAATAAACTGGTGTATACCCTATCAATTCAATATTATTTAGCACAGAAAAGATAAAATCATACATGGTGTTAAGAACAGTGAAAATAATACCATGTGTATTATAATCCGTATTAAGCAATGTTGATGTACAATTTTTTTTCAGGAAGCATAAAAAAGAAAGTTAATACAGAACTTTAGGGAGAGGAATTAGAGACCTTGCTTTTCATTCTATACATTTATTTATATTCTATACCTTTATTTTACCATATGTTAAAATATATTTGTATATTAATGACATTTTTAAATGTAGTTCTTTTACTAATTTTGTTAAATAATATTTTAAAGAAAAGAAATGACCTGGATAATTGTTCCTAAATCTCAATCATTCAATAATATGTATAGTATAGAATTCATATCATCCACATTGAGGTACTTTTTAAAAACCGACTAGAACAGAAGGGGTTTCCATTTGTTCTTCATTTCATAAATAAAATCTAACACCATGGTATTATTTGGTACATAGCAAGGGACCTTGGAGACTCTCTTGGGGACAAAGTGGATGCCTGGTCTTGGAGCTGCATTGAGTAATGGCCCCACCTGGGGAGAAGGGCAAGGACAGTCTGTCTTGCTGCCCCTCACCTTTATCTCATCCCAAGCGACTGCCACACCAAGGAGAAAGAGGAAAGCCTGCAGGCCAGGAAGAAGAGGATTTGCAAAGTGACCTAGATTAACCTAAGGTGCTAATTATCACGTTGTTAACTGTCCTTCAAAGTGGTTCCATAGTGAGTCTGAACCTCAGCAGGGCCCAATCCAGATAGTATAAAATAGGACTCCAGACCATAACCAAGGCTTTTTTGTTGGGACAAGGGGGACTCATCAGTGGTCTGTGGTGAACGCATCTTGCTCCATAAACCTGTATCTGGCTTTTACTCTATAAACCTATGTTTCTCAATTTCATGCTTGCCTTACTTTGGTGTGTCTGGTCATTCTTTGGCCAAGAACACACTAGGAACGTGGAACACAGGACGAGATGGCCAAACCTGACAGTGTAACTGTTTGTTTTTTTTCCCCTCTTCAAAAAAGTTTAGCAAACACTTGAAGACATGGTAAAAAATCTTAAAAATCCTATCATTCGTAGTTCAGCCACTTGGGAAAACATTGTGTTATTACCTATTTAAGGTGATGATTACCCTCTGAGCAATACTCACAAATAGCAATACTTTCCTAAATCTATATCCTACAAAGAAACCTACTCAGATATTTACCATGGCATATGTACAAAAAACGTCATGGCAGTCTTGTTCACAAAAACAAAAGGTAATCTGGAAATCACCACAATACTCATTAACAGTAGAATGGATATGTTAAGTACGGTATGTCCATACAAGGTAATGCTGTATTGTGAAAATACACATAGTACAAAAGAAAATAACTTTACTTGCATAAATATATGCTGAAAAGAAGACACAACGCTCCCCCCAAGTGCAATATGAATACATTTATCTTATTTTTAGGACAGTAAAACTCAGAAAATGACTATCACAAACTGAGAGTGAGGAAAAGGCTGGGATCTGGAAAGAGTACAAGGGGCTTTAGGATCCTGGCAGGGTGATGGTTCACGACGTTGAGGTAATTTACACAGGTGCTTGTTTCATAATTTTAATCAAAATGTACATAGGATGTATGTTCTATACACTTCTCTATGTATGTCATATACCATAAAAACGCAAAAATAAAACAAAATGGTTGGGTGTGGTGGTTCACACCTATAATCCTAGCACTCTGGCAGGCCAAGGTGGGAGGATTGCTTGAATTTAGGAGTTCAAGAAGCTTGAGCAAGAGGGAGACACTGTTTGTGCTAAAAATATAAAAATTAACTGGGCACTGTGGTGGGCACCTGTAGCCCCAGCTACTAGGGATACTGAAGCAGGAGGATTGCTTGAACCTAGGAGTTTCAGGTTGCTATGAGCTAGACTAAGGCGACAGCATTCTTGCCTAGGTGACAGAGCAAGACACCATCTCAAAACAAAACAAAACAGGCTCAGCACTCGTAGCACAGTGTTTATGGCACTAGCCAAAAATACCAAGGCTTGTGGGTTTGAATCCAGCCTGGGCCTGCAAAACAATAATGACCAACTGCAACCCTCCCCCCCCCCAAAAAAAATAGCTGGGCATTGTGGAGGGCACTTGTAGTCCCAGCTACTTGGGAGACTGAGGCAAGAGAATCACTTAAGCCCAAGAGTTTGAGGTTGCTGTAAGGGGTGACATAGTAGGACTGTGTCTCAAACAAACAAACAAAAAAACTGAAACAAAACAAAGCACCCTATACCATTCTGCAGCAAATCCACAGTTCATGCAGACTAATATTCTATAATTCCAAGAGGTATCTTATGTTAGTTTCCATGGAGTAATTCTTAGGCTTGCAAAATAATTTCTAAGGTTCAGACATTTATAAACTAAAAATAAAGTAAAAAGAAGCTGGATATGGAACTGGGTCCAAACCATCACAATAAAAATCAGTAACAGTACCGAGAATAGATTCTATATTTAGACTAGAAGATGGAATTTTTAATTCCTTCTTCATTATTAGACTTTTAATATGCCTTCCTAAATTAGATTTAGGCCAGTCTTCTTCAGGAATTTACATTTCATGATAAATTTATTTCAGAAACCTCAAGTGTTCTTAAAAAGTCTTACAAATACATTCTTTCTGCCATGATTGCTCATATTCACCTAGTTGGCACAAAGAATCTAAAAGACATAAAAAGAATACAAGAAGCACGTCAAGAAGCTTAAAATCAAGGGCCTAAAACCCCTCTGTTCTCCACTCATGCTCCACATGCAAACATATGGCAGTGGTGGGGGAGAAGGAGGAGGAAGAGAAGTTTGGGATCGTTACAGTGCACACACATCCGTATGCACACCTACACATGCCACTTTGTTAGGAGAAAATCTCTTTAAGATGTTAGTTATGTGTTAAGTTTCACTCAATATTTATAGGTGCGTTTTCAGCTCCCTGTTCAATGTAATTGCCATTTCAATACACCACTTCAATACTAGTACTAAAAATGTTTTATAACCTTTTAGAACACAGGTTTCTACCCACTGGGAGGACTCATCACCATGGGAGGTTCCGGGACTCACCAGTTTATTTATTGGCCACTAGTAAAAGACTCTCATTTCCCAAGTAGCCATGCAATTTTTGTGCCTACATTTTGGCCAATAAGACGAAATGTGTGTGGCTTGTGTGTGTGTGTGTGTGCCAGTGAGTATGACTAACAAGCTGCTTGTTTTCTACTGTCTAGTTCCCCCTTCCCACTAACTGGAAAATAGCAAGAAATGAAGGCTCCCATCTCTAACCCAGAGGTAGGAGCCTCTTGATGGGAACAGCATTACTGCCTGGCCAGTTTCAGACAGATCATTTCTAGACTGCAGTCTGAGCAAAGTAGAGCTGTCTATCTTTTTAGGCATACTTAAAGCATACTTTTAAAAGATACTGTTATAGCAAATTTAATATAGAATTCTAAATACTCTGTTAAATTACTTGTAGGAAATACTTAAATTATTGCCATATACCAAAGCAAAAATATTTATCATAAGAATTTAGGAATAACAACAAAACCTTAAAATAAAAAAGTACACATTAATTTATATATGATCTTGTGATGGCAAAGACCTAAGCATTACATCAAAGGTAAAAATCACAAAGAAAAAGACTAAGACACTTGTCTTAGGCTATAAATTTTCTAAACGATAATTCTACTAACACCATGATAAGCGAAACTACAAGACAACTGACAAATTGTAGAAAATCAATTTAGTTTCAGGTTTCTTTCTATAATATATAAAAAGCTCTTGAAAGACACCAGAAAAATGGCAAAGAACATTGTGTTAATACTAATTCTTGGTGGTAAGCCATAAAAACCAACTCTGGTTAACTTAAATAGAGTGAATTACTGGGAGAATATGGGGAAGCCAAAAGGAAGAACCAGATACAGAAAGGATCAAAAAAGAAGTTTCAGAAGATCTTGGTAGCAGGAAGTACCTACTATATTCTATGTTGCCACTGGAATAAAAGGATAGTTCCTTGGAAACACACTGCCGTGGCACACAGAAAGTTTGCTGGTGAGTGCTCTCAGGAGATACAACTATAGTAGAATTTCTGTAAGTTGACCACCCAAGGGACTATAACAAACTGGTCAACATACAGAGGTAGTCAACATAAGGAACGAGGCCCACTGTACTGATACAAACATGTGGTGCACATACAGTCTATGAAAATTAGGTCAACTTAAGGAGGTGGTCAGGGTAGGGAGACAGTCGACTATGGTGGTTCAACTGTAAAAGTAAAAAGGCAGGATTGGGCAGACCCACAAGAAGGATGCGGCTGAAGTCTCAGCCAATCGTACAGGGTAGTCTTTGCAAAGATGGCCCTTTAGAATTGTCCCAGATAAAGTCAAGGCCCATGATACTGACTTTAGCTAGTTAGTGGTCTTGGGCTGCCACCAGGCAAAGTGGTTTCCTAGGGAGGGAGGAAGTGAAATATAAGCAGCTAAGAGTCCCAGCATGAGGACTTATTTTCGGACTTAGTATCACACCACCCAAAACTCTAAACTCGTAGGAGAGCTACACTGGCACATTTGGTGGGATGCTCACAATTTGGCTGGGGCAGGGAAGGTCTTCTATTTTGAACTTCCAAAACTACACACACACAAAGAGGTAATACCACCCTCCACAAAAGAACAAAACAAAACAAAAAATTTGTATGCTATTATGACAATAAGACTTGAGTGGAAATAAGCCATCCAGAATACAGCAATTCACTATTATGGATGTTAACAGGCACTTTGGAAATAAACATATATAAGTGATTAACATTTAAAAGTATGTCCTCTCTAGCAGTCAAAGATCTGAAAATTAAATCATCTTTTGCTAATCAGATTCACAAAGATGAGGTAGGACTTTACCTGGAATTTGTCAGATGCTCAAAGACAATGCTGAGGATAGAAGGATAAACTGATATGCAGGTTATATCATCTTTCTGAAAATCAACTTTCTATGTATGCCGAAGTTTTAAAAACACACGTACCTTGCAATTTCACTTCTAAGAACTTATTCTAAGGTAATAGTTAATTAAGAAAATATATGCACAAAGAAATTCCACATAGCACTGTTTGCTATTATTTATAAAGTAAATAAACAGAATGGTCAAAAATAGGTGACATAGTCAGTAAATTATGATAAACTCTAAATCACGCAATGTTATGAAGCCATTAGAAATCATGCATTCATTTTTATATATGGAAAGATGTTCATGTTATTGGTAAATAAGTTACAAAACATGCAATCATTTTATATTAACATAAACTAAAAGAAAAATGGCATTTTGCAATGACAGCATTATAAATATTACTTCCCTTGCCCTTTTTCCTGTGACTTCTGTATTAAACATGTTACTTTTATAATTAGAAAAATATAAATAAATAAAAACCTAATTACTTGATTTCTTATGGCCATGAAATTCTTGACATATGTTATAGAATTTTAAGCCTTTAGAACTAGATTACAACTGAGGTAGACTTTTAGTTCAATTCTCTTAAAAAAGCAAAAAATTTTTTGACTAAGTAGAAGTATTGATACTTAGTGTCACATTCAAAAGTCAGTTGGTAGCCTAAACTGGAGTGAAAACAATTAAAACTGTAAAACTGTGAGACCTCTCTTTTCATTTATCATCATCATGTTTTTTTTAAATTAGAATACTGAACCAAATAGTTTTGGCCCAAGTTTAAAGGCAGATTAAATCACTTGGAAAGGACTCAGAGGAAAGTAATAAAAGTAATAAAAATAATTGCATACTTAGACACTGGGCTCTATAATGACATACAAGAGGAAATCATTAGAGAATAAAACTGAAAATAACCTTACGTTTTCATGGGTTACTATAACCTCTGAAGAACAGCACAAGATACAAAAAATTAGAGTTATTGTAAGAATAATTACTTTAGTCATTAGAAACAATGTCCTGTCCTTAAATAAGTATTTGAGCAGAGCATTATCACATGTCCAATGTTATGGCATAAAGACTTATAACCATTAGAATGTGTTGTTAAAGACACAAAATCTTTCCTTAAAAGCCTGTAGGGCTGGGCACAGTGGCTCATGCCTGTAATCCTAGCACTCTGGAAGACCAAGGCAAGAGGATCACTTGAGGAGTCTGAGACCAGTCTGAGCAAGAGCAAGACTCTATCTCTACTAAAAACAGAAGAATTAGGTGGGCGTTGTGGTGGGTGCCTGTAGACCCAGCTGCTGGGGAGGCTGAGGAAGGAGGATCGCTTGAGCACAGGAGTTTGAAGTTGCTGTGAGTGAGGCTGAGGCCACAGCACTCTAGCCTGGTCAACAAAGTGAGATTAACTCAAAAAAAAAAAAAAAAAAGTCTAAGTCAGAATAATTCTTTAAAGTTTAAAGTGGGGACTTAACTACATAACCCTTTAAGATCTTTCCACATTTATGGTTTTTTGAATTTCAGGCATCCTAGAAAAATACAAAAACATATCACTTATATTTATGCCTTTTTGAAAGTGGAAAAAATGAAATTATCATCAAGGACTATAAAAGAGGATTAAAAAATTAGAGATTTTTCATTAGTAGTGAAGAAAATACCATATAAGTAGGCAATTTAGTTAGGCATGCATTATATTATTTGACTCCATAAAGGGGGAGCAATTGAACTAATTATTAAGGTATGTATACATTATACATGTATGTTTTCTAAGTGTCAGTGTTTGTGTTTAAAATCAGTTTGTTGTTGAAAATATAGTATAACACAGTGAATGCAGACAAAATGCTCCTATAGCATGCTGGTGTACATAGTTTTAAAGCACCCAGTGGAAGGAAAAGATGGATTTAACATGAATAAGAAAGAATCACCCTTAGTCTGGGCTACTGTTCCATCTTCCAAAAAAGTAGCTGTAACAGAATGATACTAACAAAAACAAACAAACACCCAGAATGATACTAACAACTTGTTTTACAAAAACAAGAAAAAAAATCACTTATTTGCTACTCAAAAAGTTACTTAAATATCCCTCAAAATCAAAATGAAAAGCAAATAAAAAAGTAAGTAGGACATATCTGCCAAATAGGTACAACTTAAAAGGTTTGCCTTAGCACTTTTTGAATAAAACATTACATTTTAAATATTTATTTAATGTTTATACACCTAAGGCCTTATCAGGTATTAGAACTATTTTAAGAACCTTATGGATAGTAATTTAGGTAACCTTTATAACTCTATAAGGTAGCTACTATTGTTATTATACATGAGGAAACTAAGGTATAGAGGCCACCCTAGTCCAAGGTCACACAACTAGAAATAGTGAAGTGAAAATTCAAATCCAGGTAATCTGTGCTGGAGTCCATATCTGTAACGGTTAAGCTAATATGTAGAAGTATTTACCTCAGAGGTAATACTTGACAATTTTGAACTCCAGACTGTAGTTAGAAGTATAAAAGCAAATTACTACATAAGTAAAGTAACTTTTCTAATATAGAATTTAGGTTGGAAGGTATCTCCTTTACTAGGTTTTTTTTTTTAAATTTTTTGAGGCAGAGTCTCACTCTGTTACCCTGGGTAGAGTGCCATGGCATTATCGTAGTTCATAGCAACCTTAAACTCTTGGGCTTAAGAGATCCTCTTGCTTTAGCCTCCTGAGTAGCTGGGACTACAGGCACCTGCCACAATGCCCAGCTAGTTTTTCTGTTTTTAGTAGAGACAGGTCTTGCTCTTGCTCAGGCTGGTCTTGAACTCCTGAGCTCAAGCAATCTTCCCACCTTGGCTTCCCAGAGCGCAAGGATTACAGGCATGAGCCATCGTGCCCTGTTCCTTTACTAGTTTTATGACAAATTACACATATAGGCCAAAGTGGGAGACGAGAAAGAGATTATTTAATTTTATTTATTTTTTTTTTTTTTGTAGAGACAGTCTCACTTTATCGCCCTCGGTATAGTGCCGTGGCGTCACACAGCTCACAGCAACCTCCAGCTCTTGGGCTTAGGTGATTCTCTTGCCTCAGCCTCCTGAGTAGCTGGGACTACAGGCGCCCACCACAATGCCTGGTTATTTTTTTTTGTTTAGTAGTTTGGCCAGGGCTGGATTTGAACCCGCCACCCTTGGTATATGGGGCCAGCGCCCTACTTGCTGAGCCACAGGCGCCGCCCAGATTATTTAATTATAAATGCATTTGTTATAAGTTATCCAAACTTACTATTTTGATAAGCAAAACATAATAGATTTAAATTTTAAATCCATTATGAAAAACATAATGTACAAACATGAATTTGATACTGTCTAGACCAGCCTGGGCAACATGGTGAGATCCCCATCTATACAAAAATCAGCTGGGTGTGGTAGTTTACCATAGTCCCAGCTACTTGGGAGGCTGAGGCAGGAGGATCCCTTGTGCCCAGGAGTTTGAGGTTACAACAAGCTGTGTGGAGAGCCCCTGAACTCCAGCCTAGGCAATAGTGAGACCATGTTTTAATCAATCAATAAAATCTAAAGAAAAAGCACAGTAAGATTTTTATTAATGTTGAATTCTATGACTGACTTTAAAATATAATATGTTTAATTAAAGAAGATTGTGATTGGAGTATTAGGTAAGAAAACAAAATTATATAATTTATCAGTATAAACAAGTTCCTCTAGGGTAACTTTTTTCTTTTCTTCCATGACAATCGGATAATTACTTTGTGAAATGTATGTTCCATTGACTTAATTTGTAAGCTGAATGCCATCTTGTAAAAAAAGTATAACCAGGCAGAGAGTATCATAACATGTCTAACTAAAACTGTTTAACAGAAAAAAAAAAGGGGGGTGGGCTGACTTTGAAGGTTCTACATGGCTTTGCTCCTTACATGTTCTAATGCTGCAGATACAGAGAGTTGTTAAGTCCCTTTGCGGATTGTCTGGCATTTGTGAAGTTAGAAGTTTGGAGTAACAACTACTTAAGTCTTTTCCAGTCCTAAAATTCTAAGCACATCAAAAACCATTACTAAGTACATCCATATAAACATCTTCAAAGGTTGACTTTTTGCCAAAAGGGGAAATAGAGCAAAATAAGAGATACTCCACTGTGGCACTGACAATGAGTCTGTTCTCAAGACATTGACAGCTAGTAAATGTGACAGCCAAATATCTACTAACAATTAACTAAAGGAGAGCTCTCCTTACAATGTTTCTACAAGTTTCACATACCTATTCTGATTATATCTCCTGGAACTTTTGCTTTCCCCTCCCCACAATGCTCTCTCATTTTGTTGGTTAACTCATGTTACTAAATTCAATATATATTCTTTCTCTGCCTTTGGCCCAATTTAACACTGCTAATCCCACTTCAAAATATGTTCATCTGTTTTTCTTCTCATTTCCTAGACCTTTCTTTGTATCTGTAGGTCTTCTATTTAGTCATTACCAGATGTTGGAATTATTTTTTTACTTGACCAAGGTTTTCATCTGCAAAATGAGGGTAATTCTATGATTTTCTTCATAGCATTGCTATGAAGATTAAGAAGAGAATTAAGATTATTACTATATATATATTTTTTGAGACAGAGTCTCAAACTGTCACCCTGGGTAGAGTGCCACGGCATTACAGCTCACAGCAACCTCAAACTCTTGGGCTTAAGCGATTCTCTTGCCTCAGCCTCCCAAGTAACTGGGACTACAGGCACCTGCCACAACGCCCGGCTAGTTTTTGGTTGTAGTTTTATCTGGCCTGGCCCAGGTTTGAACCCACCAGCCTTGGTATATGTGGTCGGTGCCCTATCCACTGAGCTATGGGCGCCGCCCAGAGAATTAAGATTATTGATGTACAGAGTTTAGTGCATAAATTCTCTATAAATGTAAGCTACTATTATTATTATTCTGACTAGATTAGTGCAATTGTGTCCCGCCTTCCCATGCTGACTCTGCCTCTTCTTCACTCTTCTGTTCACAATGTAACTAGAGAGTTTTAATAAATGCAAATCTGGCCGGGTTCAGTGGCTTGCGCCTGTAATCCCTGCTCTTGGGAGGCTGAGGCGGGTGGATTGCCTGAGCTCACAGTTTGAGACCAGCCTGAGCAAGAGCGAGACCTCATCTCTAAAAAAATAGCCGGGTGCTGTGGCAGATGCCTGTAATCCCAGCTACCTGGGAGGCTGAGGCAAGAGAATCCCTCGAACCCAAGAGTTTGAGGTTGCTGTGAGCTAATGATACAGGACAAGTGACGTCCCAGTCAGCTTGTGGAGCTGTGGGGGTGCGGATCTGCTGCCTCTGCCTTGGTGATGTTGGTGCGGTGGCAGCAAGCAGCGGAACCAGCAGGCTGGAAGGTGGGTGGGGGTCCCCATTTCCTAGGCCTGGGAATGAAAGGGATTGTAGCTATTCGTTTGCCACCCAGACATGTCCCAGACACACTAAATGTAACTACCAAGCCCAGCTAAATGTAACTACTGAGGGCCCCATGCCACTATATATATACCCCTAAACACAGAGAGAGAGAGGAGTGGGGGGAGAGAGAGAGAGAAACTTTTCTCTCCTTACTCGAGTTTTCTCTCTGCCAGGAGCTCTGGCACGTCTGTATTTTTTTTGTAAATAAATCCTGTCTTACCACTGATCTGTGGTCTGAGGATTCATTCTTCGAATCACCGAGACCATGAGTCTACTAGAGTGAAATCTGGTATCACTAAGATGCCATGACATTCTACCAATGGTGACCAAGTGAGACTCTTGTCTCAAAAAAATAAAAATAAATGCAAATCTAATCATGTGTTCCTGTCTCCCTGGAAACCTATTAATGGTTGTACAGGGCTTTTAGAATACAGACTGACTCATCTCTTTACCATTCTTGCTCCTTAATTCCTATGCTTTAACTAAATTGACTCAAGATCCTGTGGCTCAGCGAGTAGGGCGCCGGCCCCATATACCGAGGGTGGCGGGTTCAAACCCGGCCCCAGCTGAACTGCATCAAAAATTAGCCGGGCGCTGTGGCGGGCGCCTATAGTCCCAGCTACTTGGGAAGCTGAGGCAAGAGAATCGCCTAAGTCTAAGAGCTGGAGGTTGCTGTGAGCTGTGACTCCATGGTACTCTACCGAGAGCGACAGAGTGAGACTCTGTCTCTACAAAAAAAAAAAAAAAAACCTTGGATAGTTCCTGTTCATTCCACAAGGGTATCTATCCACAAGATTTCCCTTGTTTGAACGCCCCTGACAGTTGCACTTTGGTCATAATTGTCCTTCAGACCTCTGGTGAAGTCACTTCTTTCTCGAATACGTCTATAGTCTCTCAATTTTGCATTCTCATTATACCATGTTCCTCCAGAACTTCTCAGTTTGCAGTTACACATTTTCTGGAGTGAAGACTGCTTATTATTACTATGTATTTGTGTGTTTCCTCCAGCAAAGACCTCAGACTAGCTTCCGATATTCATCCCACCCAAACCTGTTCCCTTCATCATCTCCTCCACCCCAGAGAAGAGCAATGCCATTCTTCTAGTTGTTTAAGCCAAAAACCTTGGATTCTGTTTCTTTCACACCATATATCCATCAGCAAATTTTATTGCCTCCCCCAAATTCAACCACTTTTCCAATTCCACGGCTATCCATTGTGGTCAAAGCCACACATCATCATTTCCTGGATTGTTGAAATACCTCTTATCTCCCTGCTTCTTTTTTTGCCTCTATAGCTTCCCCCCCTTGTCTATTTACAAGACAGCTAGATGGAGCCTCGAAATATGCCAGATCATGTCATTTTTCCACTGAAAACTGCCAAAGACTTGCCATCTGCTATGGACTGAATCCTGCCTCCCACAAAATTCGTAAGTTGAAGCCCCCTCCTCAATGTGACTGTATTGGAAATACAGTACTTTTTTTTTTTTTAAATACAGTCTGTCTCACTCTGTTGCCCAGGTTAGAGTGGCACAGGCTCAGCCTAGCTCACACAAACCTCAAACTCCTGGGTCCAAGTGATCCTCTTGCCTCAGCCTCCCCAACAGCTAGGACTTCGGGCACTCTCACATGCCCAGTTCCTACTCAGCTCCAGCCAAACTGGTGAATATGCAATTCCATGAATGTACCAGGCACCCTCCCACCTTTGGGCCTTTGCTTTTCCTCTGCTTGGAACACTATTCTCTCAAATATTTGCAACATTCACCTTTTCACTGAACTGTTGCCTTTCTAGTAAAGTCATCTTATGGAAAATTTTATCATCCTCTTCTCACACACATATCCCGGTCCCATTTCTTTAGTACTCACTACTTAGATACTATATATTTTATCTATTTATCTTGTCTATTTCACTAGAATGAGCTCCATAAGATAAAAGATGGTTTGTTTCCCGGAGAAGCTCACAGAAGGTTCTCAACATGTATTCAATTAAATGAATGCTGATTCCAATAGCTGCCAAATTACCTTTGGAGCTAAAAGGAACCCCACAGATCAACAACTAGTGCACAATTCCCCAGTAGAAAACTCCACTGCTTAAAGGATTTCCTGATTTTTTTCTGGCCTCTTCTGGTTTTCTGCTGATGTTACTAAAGCTCAAAGGAGGGTTAACAGTAACATGATTCAAGAGCTGTTCCTCCTTCCCTCCATCTTTAAAGTAGATAACAAAATGAGCTGAAAAGTTGTCAAAGTAAAACAAGATGGCCATGGCATTTTTGAAAATTGCCTGGTTGCAGTTTTTACCTACAGCATTTTCAAACAGTTCTGCAAACTCTGAAGCTCTTTAATCGTGCTTCCAGGGTTCAGCAAAGGATGGTGTTTAGCCCCCTAAAATAAAATTTAAAAAGACAGACATATAAATAAAAAACAAGTGATTGGAGAAAGACATCCGTTGCCATTGTCATTCACTAATTTCACTTAGGGCTTTGGGCAGAATTTTGGTTTAAAAAAAAGGGGGGCGAGTTGTGCTGTGAGGGGAACTGAAAAATAGTTGTATCTCCTTACATTTTACAGAAGAGAAATTTCAGAGAGGAGTACCTTTCCGTTCACAATCCAAATCGTCCAGAGGCTTCCCGGTAAATGCTCACGGCTAGTTACTACCGTCATTGTATTCTGAGAGCTGAGCTTCAGATCATTTTTGGAAATGTCCCAGACTAAAAATCGTCTTGGGACAATGAGATACCTCCCTTCGCACCTTCAAACATGAGCTTTTAAAAAGTGTTATCGGAAGTGCGGACACACCCACTGCATCACCACTGGAACTAATCTCTAGGTACACAAATCTCTCCGTGCTTCGCAGGGTGCGTCTACCGCGAAAAAAGAAAAAAGGGCGGCACGGAGGAAATCCTGCCCCCCAGCAAACTCAAGCCCCGAGTAAGAGCGGGAAGTCGCGGCGGGCCGGGGCCTGGGGAGAGCGCGGTTGGTGGGGGGCGCGTCACGCCGGCGGCCGGGACAGAAGGGCCCCCGGCACCACCGACAGACGCAGGGACCGGCGGCAGCTCGAGCCTGGCCCCGGGTACCAGGCGCCTGGGGGAAGCGGCCCTGACGCTCTGCAGCATCTCGCGAGATCTCGCCGGCTCGGCCCAATAACTGCGAGTTCAGAACTGAAAAAAAAAAAAAAAGGAGCGAAGCAGCCAGCAGGCGGGAGTGCCTGAAGCAGCGGAAGCGGTGGCAGCTGCCGCGGGAGCATCAGCTACCGGCGTGAGCTGATGCAGGACCCGCGCGCGGTCCGCAGCGGCGAGGCCTGGCCAGTCGGTCCATTGACGCGCGGCCCCAGGCGGAGCGAGGGGGAGGCGGTCCGGGGCCCGCTCCTCTGCGCCGCAGAGCGCTGCGGGGGCAGGGAGCTGGCGCGGGGGGGGGAGGCGACGGAAGAGGAGGTAGCGGCGCGGCGATCCTCCCGGCGACATCAGTGAGGCGGCGCCTGCTCCCTGACCGCGTTGCTGGTGCTGCCCGCTCTGCCCCAGGCCGGCGCGGGCGGGCCGGGCTCGACCCTCGCGTGGGGCCGCGGAGCCCAGGAGGGCCGGAGCGCCCAGGCAGCGCCCGCCGCGCGCCGCGACAGGACCGCGGGTGGGCGGGCTGAGGGGCGGAGGAGCCGCCGGCCCCGCCTCCCGCGTGCTGCAGCCGGAGCCGCCGCAGCTGCGGCCCCGCCGAGGCTTTAAACAGCGGGGCCCGCGCCGCGCCCGGCGCACTCGCGCTCCGACTCGGCTGCCGGCGGCGTTCGTGCGGGCTCTGGCGAGCGGCGGGGACGACGGTGACTCGCTCACCTGGCCCAGCGGCGCGGCCATCACCGGCTAGGGGCGCGCAGGGCGTGCAGCCCGAGACGTCCGCCAGGCACTCCGGGTCCGCCAGGGGTCTGGCGGCGATGGAGCCCGGGCCCGCGGCGCCCTCCTCCGGCGCCCAGAGGTCGGCCGGGGTCGGGGAGACGCCACCGGCCGCCGCGCTGGCCGCCGCCGGGGTAGACTTGCCGGGCACTGCGGCGCCCTCGGTGCGGGAGGATGCTGCGGCCGCGAGCCGAGACGCCGGCGGGGTCCGCAGCGAGGTCGCCGCGGCGGCCGGGGACGGGCTGGGCAGACCCCTGGGGCCCACCCCGAGCCAGAGCCGCTTCCAGGTGGACCTGGTTTCCGAGAACGCCGGGCGGTTCGCGGCGGCGGCCGGTGCTGGGGCGGGGGGCAAGGAGACCTCCACGGACGGGAAAGTCAGCGGCGAGGGCGGGCCGGCGAAGGGGAGCGAGGAAGCCAAGGGCCGCTTCCGTGTGAACTTCGTGGACCCAGCTGCCTCGTCGTCTGCGGAAGACAGCCTTTCGGATGCGGCGGGGGTCGGAGGCGAAGGGCCCAACGTGAGCTTCCAGAACGGCGGGGACACGGTGCTGAGCGAGGGCAGCAGCCTGCACTCGGGCGGCGGCGGCAGCAGTGGCCACCACCAGCACTACTACTATGATACCCACACCAACACCTATTACCTGCGCACCTTCGGCCACAACACCATGGACGCTGTGCCCAGGATCGACCACTACCGGCACACAGCCGCGCAGCTGGGCGAGAAACTGCTTCGGCCCAGCCTGGCCGAGCTCCACGACGAGCTGGAAAAGGTGAGTTCGTCCAGCTTCTCCTCCCCTTCTCCCCCAGCCCCTGCTGCAGGCTGACCGCGGGATGTGGCAGTCCACTCTCTCTGGGTGAGGTGGCGGGAGTGGACGTGCGCGACTGGCTGGCATCTCTGCACTCAGCTGTCAAGGGTGGAATTGCAGAAGAATGTAACTTAATCTCTTAAAAGTTTGCAGCGGGTTTGGCTAGTTACGTGATACTGGAGAGACTGCATTTAACAACCTGCACCAAGCACTAGCATACGCTTTCTTTCTCGCCCACGTTCAACAGTTACAATCCCTCTGAATGACAGTTGTCTTTGTGGGCCCCAGAGAAGGGAATGTGCAGGCTTTGGTGAGGAGGTCCGCTGGGAGAGGGTGGAGAGCCCCTACCATCTGTGTCCTTTTAAAGATTGTGTTGTGTGGCATATCTACATTAGGGATACCAAGAGTGGGAACGTTGGTGTTTGAAGGAAAATCTTAGCAGGGTGCGTTTGTGATCTATGAATTATTAAAGTTTATTTCTTGCAATCTTGAATATGCAAAGGATCGTAGAAATCTTACGTCTTGGGATGTGCTCCTGAAAATGGCATAAATCCATTTTTTTTTAAAAAAACTAACCACTGTACTAATGAGGAATAAATCCATGTTTTTGTAATGTAAACCCTTTGGGAGAGGGCTACATCAAAAAACTTAGGGAGAGATGGTGAGTCTTAAAAAAGAAACAGGAGAGTTGGTTTTCCTATGGAGGTTGTCCAGAAAGACTTTCTGGGGTCTTTGCATAAGCACTTATACGTTGTAAACAGAAAACCACTCTCATAAACTCTTATTGATTTTTGTAATTCTATTTTTTTATGGTCACATAACACCTGTATTTCTTCATTGTTCAAAATTGTTATTTTGAGATAACTGATGCTTTTGAGATTGGATTAATGCTTAACTTTTTTATGAGTTGAGATTGCTTGAACTCTGCTTTTATAAGTGTGTAGTAACTATATTGATAGAAGTTTATGAAGGCAAGGAGTTGGTACCACATAGGTTGGAAATGATCAGGGTGGAAAAGTTTAAATCCAGTAAGGATGTCATTTCTTTTGGATATGATTATTTGATCTCATACAGTGGTTTCATACAAGACTGTGCTTGTCCCAGTGTTTGATAATGTAACATTCACACAGTTTGGAATAATTGCAGAGGTCCCAACTCTTACAGTTTATTGATTGTTTAAAAGCCTGACATCATTTAGCTTTGGATAATACTACTGTTATTTCATTGTGGTATTTTGTCATATCAGAAGCAAAACAATTTCTAAAACACTTCTTTTATTTATTACTCTGGGAGTTTCTAGTCCTTTTTTCCTTTTTCAAACTTAAAAGTCTTTGTAGACTAAAGAATATAGGGAATTGGTACTTTTCCTTTCCTTTTACTATTAAAAATATAGAGATATTTTAGATTCATCTCAGCAAAGTAGTTCGGCAGTAAAGCGATTTGTGTTTACCCCTAAGGATCAGAAAGACTTCAAACCTAGGGAAATTTGCTTCCTAGGGAAATTTTTGTTATTTTCAATTAATTCAATAACAAAGCACTTCAGGTTCTCCAAAAGTTAGGATCTCTGTGTGTATGTGTGTGTGCGTGCGTGTGTGTATTGTTTTTGGCATTTTGGTTCAGTTGTCTAACAGAACACTGTTGCTAGCAGTATGCTAGTTGAAGTTGCCAGCCTCTCTGCCTTAATTTTCAGAATTACTGTGAGGATTAGGAAAAAAGAGCTATAAAAATAAATGGCCATGTTGAGCGCTCTCTTACAAAGTTAAACTCTAGGATCTCAACTTTATTATTATTTTTTTCTATTTTTAGTAGCAATGGGGGGTGGGTCTCTCTCTTGTTCATACTGGTCTCGAACTCCTGAGCTCAGGCAATCCACCCGCCTCGGCCTCCCAGAGTGCTAGGATTACAGGTGTGAGCTGCTGCACCGGGCCAAAGATCTCAGCTTTAGCTTCTCTCATTTCCTACATTATTAAATTAACGTAGTATATAAAATGTTCAGAATTTCATTTATGCAAAAGGTAGTATAATGAATTCTTTGTAGTTTTTGCCTTCTACTGCTCATATTCTTATGATCACCGTTTCATTGGGTTAACTAATAGCCATATATTAAAGATAATTTTGCTTAGAATTTTAGCAGATGGATTCAAGAAATTTGTGTGATGTTAAGTAGTACAGATACGGCTATACATCGCTATTGAAGAAGGGGCAGGCAAAGGAAGGGTGATTACATGGGTTGGGTAGAGCCCCTGAAAGTTGTCCCTCATCCCATCAAAATTGACTTCCACCTGTCCGAGACCTTCTCTACTGCTTCTCAATATTGAATTATAGTAGAATTTCTATGACATTTAATTCTAGCATTGAATTGATTGTCATGTACTCTACTTTGGACTACTAAATGGTTTATTATCCACCTGGGTCTAACTTTTTGTTGGGATCTGTGGAAGAACAAAAGAAGTAAAAGGAAAACGTTCCAGGAGGTAGTTAGGAAAAAGGTTTAGATTTTCTTCTTTCTACTGGAATTCCTTTTATTATTCATCACTATGACTATGACTTTTACAAAGTATTTTGCCTAAATGTCCACCTGTAGGGAAATAGTTAAATATCTTTGGTTCTATATATTGTGTAGCCATTCTAGGACCAGGCTACATGAAGTCTGCATTTATTAAATATTTATTGGGAAGGAGTTATCTTAGATGTTGACCACGTGGTTGATGACGTGAGGATTGGTAAAACAGATAGTGCCTCTGCCTAGACAGACATTATCCAAATAGTTGGACAAACAACGTAGTTGCAGGGTATTTTATTTCTTCGAAAGAAAAGTAAAGAGTGCTTGTAAGGATATAATAGAACTTAGTTTGTTTTGGATTTTGGGAAAGCCTATTTCAAAAAGTGTGACCTTGAAGCTGAGACCTGAAGAATAAGTTGATACTGTGGAATGACCCTTTCAGCTAAAGGGGCAGCTTATGTGAAGGTCGGGAGATGGGAAGAGTGATAAATCCAGAGTAGTAAACGGGGCTCTCTACATGTCATTATAAATGTAGCAGGACGCTTTTGAAGGATTTTGTGTGAGGTAGCAACATGATCTATTTTGTTTTAACATTTCTGGCTGCTGGGCAAGGATGGAAGCACGGAGACTGAAGATGATCCTGTGGTCTGGGTGTGAGATAAGGATGCAGGATGGATTGGATGTGGGAGTGAGAAAGGAGTTGGCTCCCGGATTTTGGACATGAGCAACTGAACAGATGTTAGTACTCATGCCTGCAATGGTGGAAATTGAAGGAGATATCAGTTTGGGATGAGGGAAGAAAGAATTCTGTTTGAGTATCCTGTGAGGTATCTGATACTGAGAGTCATAGAGGGGACAGATGTGTGTGTGTGTATAAACGTATGGTGGCTTAAAGTCATGGATTAAATCACTAAGCAGGAGTGTAGATAACAGAAAACAGAGTTTGGGGTTGGGCCTAGAGACCCTGAAGGTCTGTTAGGGATGACTGAGGGCCCACTGGTAGAGGAAATGAAGAAAGAGCGACCACACTGGAGAGCACTACTGGGGAAGCTGAGAGAAAAGAGTTGAAGAAGGTAGGCACTCTTCAAAGCTGATGCCAGGAATTGTTTTTCTAAAAAAAATATTGTGGGAGATAAAACCAAAGTATTGATTTCCGCTCCTACAAGATAAATAAAAAGTGGAAGGTAACAGGTATTGACCGACAGCATCAATATGTATGATCGAAAGCATTTATCACATGTGAAAAAGTGGAGTGGTGGGTGATTCATACACCTCCTACTGAATTTCCAGCATTATTAAGATAGTTTTGTGTTTCTAAAATGGCATTACCTTTGTAGTTGTCCTTAGGCCATGGCTTGGGAGACTTTTGCTGGTGGCATATGAAGTTTTCATATATGCCCCCCCACCCCACCTTTTTTAAATTTTCAGATTACTACAAGAGTACATACATTTAGGTACCTTGTTGGCGTTTGTTAGGTAAAGTCCAAGTTGTAGTTGAGCCTTTCACCCAGGAGGTGTGCCATGTACCCCTCCATTGTGCCCGTTAGGTGAGAGCTTACCAAACCTCCTTCCTCCTCCCTCCCCCCCCCGAATTTTATTGTGCGTTTGTCTCATGGGGGTGTGTAGTTGTTCATCTTCGGGTTTCATTGAGTATATTGAATACTTGCTTATCTATTCTTGGGATACTTAGGAAGAAGTTCTCAGTATCCATCCAGGTAAATACAAAAGTCGTAAAGCCTCCACCTCTCTTTATGGCTGAATGGTATTCCATGGTATGAATATATCATTATCCATTAGTGAGTTGATGTGGCCCCTCCACTTTTTGCCTTTCTCTTTAAAAAAAGAGGAAAGGTAAAGGGAGCAACTATATTGTCTTTAGTATGTCATTTAACTTGTCGGAGTTTTCATTTAATTCCTAACAAATATATCTTACATACATTTTTGTCATGATAAAATGGGCTCATATAAACAGAAGAAATTGCTTAGTAGACGTTCTCATAGAAAGAAATATAGCTGGAAGCCAGGCACAGTGGTGTGTGTCCGTAGTCCAGGTACTTGGAAGGTTGAGATGGGACGAATACTTGAGGCAGGATTTGGAGGATGCAGTGAACTGTGATCCAGTCTGTGAGGGGCCACTGCACTCCAGCCTGGCAACGTCGTGAGACCTTGTCTCTAAAAACAGAGATAGTGCAGCGGGATTTCACACCTTTGTTTTCCTGACTCTAATGCTGCTATATAGTAGCTTCGGGTTCTTCTTTTTATTTCTTCTTCCGTCGTATTTCTCATGTCAGGTCTAAGATGGCTGAGATGTTGAGGGTACACTGTGGGTGTTATCATCTTACCTCTCCACCTTAACCTCCTCAAAGTTGAATGATCACACATCTGACGGCAAGGAGGAGGAGGAATACTTGTGATGATGTAATTAGTGATTAATGTGACTGTCTCCTTCATTAGCATCTTAGTATATTTCATTTGACTCTATACAAGGAATAGGTTCTTAGAGATTTTTTCATGGAGTGTGCCAATCAGGCGGATAGTTCCTGTCACTTAACAAGGACTTTTAAATAAACATCATGCAATTACAGTGTCTTCTAACACTGAGCTGTTTCTTTTGAGTAGGTGGCGTTAATTCCTGGTTGAGAAATTTCACCTACAACTAGTCACTTCAGTATGGAGCTTGAGTCCTTAAAAGGACACCCTGGAGGAACAAGAGAGGGTCACATGGGGTGTGGGGAGGAGTAGAGTGTGGTTTCTAGAATTGGGGAAAGGTGGGACCCTGATAAGAAATATTTACGTGAGGCAGAGTCACATTTGGCCTGTTTCACAGTTTAGCCAGTGCTCTCCCCTGCTAGACCCAGGCCACCTGCCACTGAAGTCTGGCTTACCCTTGATGCTACAAGCATTCCCAAGTATACAACAACTGACTCCTTGGGCAGAAGGAAAGGTCTATTTTGGGTTTAAAATATGACAAAATAATCTGTACACTGATAATCATAATTGTTATCTTCTCTGTATATATTTATGTTCATACATTTTCAATCCTATGAGATGAGAATTTAAAGGACCAAGGTAGGGGGCTGGTGGCTCATTCCTATAGTCCTGGTACTCCAGGAGGCTGAGGTGGGAGGATTGCTTGAGGTCAGAGATTTTAAGATCAGCCTAAGCAAGAGAGAGATCCTGTCTCTACTAAAAATACAAGAATTACCCTGACATCGTGGTGGGTACCTGTAGTCCCAGCTACTTGGGAGGCTGAGGCAGAAGCATCACTTGACCCCAGGAGTTTGAGGTTGCTTTGAGCTAGGCTGACACTACAGCACTGTAGCCTGGGCAACAGAGTGAGAGATCTGTCTCAAAAGAAAAAAAAAACCCACAATAAAGTTTCTTGGTTTTTATATGTTGAGTGTGTTAGTTTTTAGTGGTTTTTAATTTATTATATGTTTCATATATGTGTTTGGGGCAACTATATTGCTAGGAAAATCAGTTCCATGCTGAGGTGAAATGAACATGAATTCGTTTATTCAGCAAATCCTATAGAACCTCAACAACAGCTCTGTTCTAAGTGCTGGGAGTGTAGCAGCGAACAGAACAAAGTCATAGGGCTTTCATGCTAATTGTAAGAGATGATAAATAGATCAGATGTAAATACGGTGAAGAAAATTAAAGGTGGCGGGATGGTGACCAGGCTGTGGTGGAGCTTTAGAGTAGTGAGAGAGGCCTCTGATACATGAGCAGGCACTAGAGGGAGTGAAGGCTTTATGCCGTTACTGGCAAAGAACAACCACAGCAGACCCCAAGACCCCAAGATGGGAGTGTGCTTGGTGGGAATGAGAGACATTGAGGGAGCAGGACTGAAATGAGGAGATGGTGGGCGAAAGGAGAGGAGTTCCAAGGAGTAGTGAGGACCAGATGTCATGGAGAATCTTGTGGGTCTTGATAAAGACTTCGGATTTGATTACTATTGAGTGATGTCAGGGAGCATCATAGGGGATTGAGCACAGATTTGACATGATTTGACTTACGTTTTTAAGATACCACCCTGATTTCTGTGTGAAGAACATACTGAAAAGGGTCAAGGGTGGAAGCCAGCACACCCAAGAGAAGCTTACTGCAGTGGTTCAGTTAAAATGATGACTTTAGGGAAGGTGGTAGTGGTTGATACAGTGAGAGGTATTCAGATGCTGGATGTGTTTCAAAGATAGAATTGTTGGGATTTGCTGATAGATTGAATGAGGAGTGTATGGAAAGATTATGCCAGGGTTTTCCCCTTGTTTAGAATGGACTTGATATTTATGGAGAGAGGGAAGATTGAAAAGAGCAGGTTTGGGTGGTAGATTCAAGATTAGGTTTTATTCTACAAATTAGTTCTATTATGGAGCAACACTTACAAAATTGTATCTACCGATTTGTTATATAATTTGTTAATTTTTGGCATAAAAGTGTTCTTTTGTTCCTTCACCAGGTAAAACCATGAAAACCAGTAGTTTATTCAATAGGGCATAAAAAGGGGTGGAACTAGTGGTTTGATTCCATAAAGGGGAAAGCTCCTGAAGATGAATAAGGAACACTACTTAGAATACTGAAGTTTCAAACATCTAATTTGTTTTCCATTTAAAATACAAAAAAAGGTACCATCTGCCAGTGACATTTTTATTTTTCCCTTTCTTACTAGAATCTCCAGCCATGCCATCTTAAAGCTAGTATGAAAAATTTGGAACTTGGGGATTTCTACTTGAAAGAAGGGGAAAATCCAAAAAGCGAAAATGGTTCAGTAGAATGTCGACTCTCCACAGGACCTAATTACCACTAGTGCATTCACAGTATCCTCCGGCTCAGGAATTTCTCTGCTTTAAATTTTTCACCATTTTTCCCCTTAAATGGTTCATATACTATTAACTTTCAGTCTTAAGATTTCTCTTCAGTTCTTATTTCTGTAAGGAGGAAGTCTTCATCCTCCAGTGTAGGACAGACTCCTTTCTCTTGCAGCCTTTATTTCAGTTAGGAGTGAATGGTTGAGTGGACTTGAGCTGCCTTGAAACGCCCTGCCTGGGGACGATCATTATTATGTCTGTGGTGTCGAGTATAGACCTGACACAGTGGACCCTCAAGCAGTGCAAGTCGAATAATGGACCTAGTTCTTTATAAATCAGTGTAGTACAGTACTTTTTACATACATTATATTTGTTGTCTAGAATCTCTAAAGGATATTTGACAAGGAAATTGTCATATTTTGCACATTTGGATTTTAAGACCCAAGGGAGCTAAGTGAGCAGCCCAGAATCATAGGACCTGTAACTAACTGGCAGAACCATGTTTGGAAATTAGAGCTTGTGTTCTTGAGTCTTGGTTGGGTTCATTCTAATATCCAACAACTTGATACTGTGTAAGTTCTTATTTTGGTGACTTTTTGGCTTTTTAAAATGCTCAGGACAGATGCTTATTTTATACAGTGAAGATAAAATAGAAAAGTATAGTATCCTTACTATACTTAGTATCCTCACTTTCAGTGTATGGAGTTATCTTTTCCTAGAAGAAAAATCCTTTAAAAAATTAAGTATAAAGTTGCTTATAAATGGAATCTTACTTTTTTCTATGTTCTCTGCTGGTCTTTGTCCTTATCTCCCAAAAGTATATCATCAATTTTTAAACATTCCAGATTTGTGCTTTCCAACAACTAGTCATATGTGGTTGTTAAATTTAAGTTTAAATTAAAATTGTGTTAAAGTTTTTCAGTTCTTTGGTTGCATGAGTCACATTTTAAATACTCCACATCTATATGTGGCTAGCAGCTATCATATTGGACAGCAGACACTTCTGTCATCACAGAAAGATCTGTTAAGGGATGTGATAACTGAAGGAACTTTCCCTCGACCTTTTTTCATTCTTTCATTGCTCCTTCCTTCCACATTAAATAGTCCCCACTAGTTTAATTTGTTACACAGTCAAAATTTTTTTCTAATTTTGCATGGGGCCCTTCCTCAAATAAAGGTGTCTAGAACATATTAGGTCTTCAATGAAGTGTTTTAATCAGTGGAATTTGTCTCTTTCTGAGAATAGACATGGAAAGACATATGAAGGATTTCTTAATACCGTTTGAAGTGTTAGGGTTTCCAAAGTGTTCTTAACTTAAACGTTTGCTTTTGGTTAAACTTTACAAGTGGAGTTTCAAAAGGTCTTGTGATGGCAGTCTTATTTTGCAAGGTTGTGGTTTGCCTGTTAGCTAAAACCTCATCTTTTTCAAACCGTGTCTCTCTCTATTCTTTTCTTCTTGACTGATGATACCAAAATTTCTAAGAGATCCAGAAAAATTACGGTTTTTCCTCAAAGAACACATGTAGTGGTTTTTTTTTTTTTTTTTTAAAAACAAAGTATCTTTTATTCAACCTCTTTAGACTGTATGTAGTTTTTTAGAAGCTTCGCTGGTGATTCTTGGAGAGCAAGTTTTGAGAACCAGTATCCTAGATTATATCGAGATTCTTACATAGTCAGTTAATGTACTGATTCTGAGCTTTGAAATACTCTAATAGAGACAAGTACTATCAAAGATCTGGCTTTAACTCTTAGGTAAGTAACAATAATGAATTGAATTAAGTGACCAATTATTAAATATCTGACATGTTTCAGAAGCTCTCCATAGTTTGGACACAACTACCTTGCAAACTAGGTAGTTTTCAGGTAGATCAACTCAGGCCAGCAGCAACTTATAGGTTGGGAACACTGCACATTAGGAAAGGTATTAGGTATTAATACCTAATTAACATTTAGGGTTAGACACTGGCTATTAGGAAAGGTGAAATAACATGAAAAACACGTATGTTGTTCATCAAGTATCCTATTAAAATCCTATAAGGAAGTTAGGCATACAAGTATTAACTGATAAGTTTGAATCTGATGAACAGTTGGGTCTACATAGTACCTTTCTTTTCTTTCTTTTACTTACACATTTCAGGTGTAAGTAATCAGGCTTTGCCATTTTAGAAATTAAGCTTTATGATGAATGACTTGATTTTATACAAACAATTTTTCTTTGGAAATTACAATTTGAATTTGCACTTCATTTCTATAATTACCAGTTTGAGTCTCAGAGTTTTAGTTCAAAGTACAACTGTCATCAGAATTGTGTTCTTAAAGTGTTTGTAAAGAAATATTTAAAGGGGAAATGTTTTCTGGCAAAGCTGGTCAGGGAATAGCCTTCGTACTAATTTACATATAAATTTCTAGAAATAATAGATTTCGCTTGGAGAAAATACTATACTGCCTCACCTATATCAGTTCCAATTAGTTGGCAGATTTGCTAACCAGAAACAAAGTTAAGATTTAGAAACTAAGCAAAATAACAATAACAACAAAAAACTTTTAACATAAGAGAGCTTCATTGCACCTACCTATGCTTGGAGACTATAGTTACACTTTTATACACAGTTATGAGAAATGTGGCTCTGTGGTTTCTAGAACCAGGGCATGTTAGAAAGGAAGCAACACTGGCAGAGGGGGATCCACCTAGAGATGGCATCTTGGGGAAACAGAAGGTAAGAAAATCATGAAAAACAGAACCAAAGTTTACAGAAAATAGCAGTCTATAAGAGCCCTTTACATTAAAGGCAAGGACAGGACCTGAGGTTTGATCGTTGTAACATCTCCATCTAGCATAATGCTAACATAAAAGAACAGTAGTGCTTTAAACCAGCAATTCCCACCCCCTCGGGCTGGTCCCCACCCTCCAGGATCCCCAGGCCCGTCCCCAACTTCCCAAGAACCGAGCTTCTGGTCTGAGGTCTATGGCCTATTAGAAACTGCTGCGCAGCAAGAGGTGAGTAGTGGGAGAGCAAGTGAAGCTTCATATGTATTTACAGCTGCTCTCCATTGCTCACATTACTGCATTAGATTCTCATAGGAGTGAGAACCCTAGTGTAAACTGCACATGTAAGGGATTTAGGTTGTTAAGTTATTTATGAAAATCTAATGCCTGATTATCTGAGGTGGAGAAATAATGTGCTTGAATCATCCTGAAGCTTTCTTCTCCACTCTTCCTTTGTGGAAAAATTGTCTTCCACAAAACTGGTCCCTGATGCTAAAAAGGTTGGTGACTGCTGCTCTACATCTCAATACAAAAAATACTCAGCCAACTATATATTTCTGGAATATTTCAGTCTTAAATCATCCTGAAATATCAGATTTTTTCCAAGTCTTAGCAGACTTTTTGCATTTTTTTTTTTTTTTGAGACAGGGTCTCACTTTTGTTAATCTAGATAGAGTGCAGTGGCATTATCATAACTCGCTGAATCCCCAAACTCTTGGGCCCAAGCGATCTTCCTACCTCAGCCTCCCAAAGTAGCTGGGACTACAGGAGACACCTGATTAATTTTTTCTATTTTGGTTGAGGTGGGTTTCACTCTTGCTCACGCTGGTCTTGAACTCCTGAACTCAAGCAAACCTTCCCCCTCAGGCTCACAGAGTGCTTGGATTACAGGCATGAGCTGCTGCACCCAGCCTTTGTATACATTTTTAAGCTACAATCTTATGTCCTGTTTTCTCTATTTAGCATTAAATAACTAATCACCAATAAATCAGTTTCCTTTGTCACTCATAGTAATCTCCTTAAGTGAATGTATAATACTCATAAGTACCTGTGCTGTATAATTTGCCATTTGCTCTTTGTAAACTATTTAGTCCATTTACATTTATTGTGATTCAATTATAATCAGGCCTGCCATTGTATTTCTTTTATTTTTTGTTTCTGTAATCCTGCTTTCCTGTCATCTTTTGTGCTTGTCATATATTTTTTTAGTTCTTTTTTAATTGTTGAAATTCTAGTTACAGCTCCTTGTGTTATTTTTGGTGGTTGCTCTACTTAGTATATTGAATTTCTTTAGCTGAATGAAATATAGGAACAGATACTTACCCTTGCATTAGTGCTTTTGTTGTCATATAAATGTTAAATCAGCAATACGTTTTTATACTTCTTGCTGCAGTAGTCATAAGGCTTTTAAAAAACAAAAGATAAGAAAAATAAGCGTTTTTAAAAATTACTTATTCACATTTACTTCTATTCTTTATTTCTGATACTTCTTTCCTTCCTTGAACATTTCTTGTAAGTCAGCTGGCAACAAATTCTCTTCAGGTTTTGATCATCTAAACATGTCTTTATTTTACTTGAGATTTAAAGGATAGTTTTGCTGGATTCTTTTTTAAGCTCTTTGAATATGCTATTTAAATGTCTTCCGCCTCTATTGTTTCTGATAAGAAGTCAGCCAACTTTATATATAATGTGCTATTTTTCTCTTTATTTTCAAGATTCTCTTTTTACCTTTGGTTTTCAGCAGTTTGTGCCCTGGAGGGTTTTTCTTTGTATGTATCCTTTTTGAGTTTAAATGTTGTTGTGGTTTATTGGTATTACTTAGATTTGGAGAGTTGCAGACTTTTAAATCTTTAAGTCAATGCTTTTCTCTCCTCCTGCCGTTTTCCATCTGCTATTATGTCCATCCAGTTAATTTTTCATTTCAATTATTGCAGTTTTCTTTAAAAATTTATTCCAGGTCTAAATTTCTGATTTTTTTTTTCTTTTTTCAGACAGGGTCTTGCACTTTTGCTCCAGGTCTCAAGCAATCCTCCTACCTCAGCTTCCTGAGTAGCTGGGACTGTAAGGGCATGTCACCATGCCTGGCTAATGTTAAAATTTCTGTAGAGACAAAGTCTTGCTATTGCCAGACTGGTTTCAATCAAACTGGCTCAAGTAGTCCTCTTCCCTTGACCTCCCAAATTGCCACTGTGTACAGTCTAGAGTTTCTTCTTTCTTCTTCCCTCCCCTTTCCCTTCTCCTTCCCTTCCTTTCCCTGCCCCCTCCCCTTTTTTTTTGAGACAATGTCTTGCTCTATCTCCAGGGCTAGAGTGCAGTGGTGTCAACATAGCTTTCTGCAACCTCAAACTCCTGGACTTGAGCAATCCTTCTGCCTCACCCTCCCAAGTACCTGGGACTATAGGCACAAGCCACCATGCCTGGCTAATTTTTCTATTTTTAGTATAGGCAAGGTATCACTTTGTTCAGGCAGATCTTCAAATCCTGAGCTCAAGCAGTTCTCTCAACTCAGCCTCCCAGACTGCTAAGATTATATGTGCGAACCACTGTATGTGGCCCCAGCCTAGAATTTCTAATTTTTTTTTTTTATTTTTATGTATACATGTGTTAATTAGGTTTCCACTTTTTGCCTTCACAGAATTAAAAAGGCTTAAAATTTAATAACAATTTCTAATTTTTAAAGAATAAGAATTCTTTTAATAGAGTTTCTAATTTTTAAAAAATAGTTTCCATTTCTCTGTTAAGATGGTATTTTCATTACTGCCTGGTATCATATAGTGACTTTCGATTTTTAAACATATTTATTATAGCTATTTTGAAACCTTTGTCTCCTAAATCCTCTATCTGGGCTACTTTGAGTTAATTTCTAATGACTGCTTTTTTTTCATCTGAGTAGAGTTTACATTTTCCAGTTTATTAGCATGTCTACTAATTTTGGGGGTGAAAATTGGACATGTAGGTAATATATTGTAGAGAGTTTGGGTTAGTTTTTTTAAATATTCCTCTGAAGATTATTGTTTTATTGGTTCTTAAGACATTATACTACCAAAGACATTGTACGCCTTGAATATTTATGCTATAATATACTAAATTTTTAAAAATCTATGTTTTTTCAATAATAAATTAACTTTAGATAGCTGTAACTTTTTTACTTTATTTAAAAACAGGCCAGGCATGGTGGCCCACACTCTAATCCTAGCACTTTGAGAGATTGAGGTGGGAGGATCACTTGAGTCCAGAAGTTTAAGACCACCCCAAGCAAGAGAGAGACCCTGCCCCTACAAAAAAATGAAAAATTAGCTGGGTGAGGTGGCAAGTGCCTATACTCCCAGCTACTTGGGAGGCTGAAGTAGGAGGATCGCTAGAGTCCAGGGTTTTGAGGTTTGAGGTTACTGTGTTGATACCTCTGCCCTCTAGCCCTAAGAGACAGAGCAAGACACTGGCTTTTGCATAATAACACTTAGTATAAAACACGGGTACATTACATAAAGGTATAAAAATATCTTTTTATTTTATATCTTTATTCTATAAGCTTTTTGTTTTTTCTTTTAAAATGTTTTTTTTAAAAACTTAAGACACAAACACACGCATTAGCCTAGGCCTTTGCAGGGTTGGGATCATCCATGTCACCATGGTTTCCTCCCCACACCTTGTCCCACTGCAAAGTCTTTGGGCAGTAAAATTTATGGAGCTGTTATCTTTTATAACAGTGCCTTCTTTGATACCTGCTGAAGGATCTGCCTGAGGCTATTTTACAGCTAACTTTTTTCTTTTAATAAGTAGAGCTCACTCTAAAACAGTGATAGTACATACAATTATGTACAGTGTTAGGTGATGTGTACAGTTGTACGTGCTGTGCTTTCATACCACCGGCAGCGCAGGAGGTTTGTTAACACCAGCATCGTTACAAACACGTAAGTTATGTGTCGCACTGAGACCTTAGGATGCCTGCGATGTCACTAGGAAAAGAAGGTTTGAGCTGTGTGCCTATGTATGCCTTTGTTTTTAGTTTTAAATTAGCTGTTTCATGATATTAATTTGACACTCGGCTTACCGTCGAGTTAAGCAGTTGCTGTTAAACTACATGTCTGAGGAATTTTGATCTTTAAACTGTCTTTATTAATATTTTAGTCCAAAAGTTTTTGGGATAAACACCATTTTTTTGGTGAACTTTAACATTTTTGAAATGTAATTTTGGATTTATTTAAATCAGCTGTTGTATGTGTGGCCCATTGTTGATAGAAACATGGGACACATTCCTGAGCTGTCAGCCAGGAATTTAAATCTTGACCTTTCTACTTAATAGTTGTGAGATCTTTAGAAAAAGGACTTGACACCTCTGACCCTGAGTTTTCTTACATGCAAAATTAGTTTTGGTCTTCCTAATCTGAAAACACAGGTTGGGTCTCCCTAATCTGAAAATCTGAAATGCTCTAAAATCTGAAGCTTTATGAGCGTGACATGACTTGACACTAAAGGAAAATGCATATTGGAACATGTTGGATTTTGGGTTTTTGGATTAGGATGGTAAACTCTGGTAAGTATAATGCAAATGTATCAAAATCTGAGAAATTCTAAAATCTAAAATACTTTCTGTCCCAAGCATTTTAGATAAGGGATGCTCAGCCTGTGTTCATAATGAGAACTATTATACATTCTTGTGGGAAATGTATGAAATACCAAATGTACCCTATGTATCTGGGTACAGACAAAATGTCTTTTTATCACATGATTCTCCGTGCATATTGCTTTTCAGTGTTTTTCCCATTTATGATGTCACTGGTCATGGTATTTCTATATCACTTTGTTGACTTTCAGTTCTTTCTCTTTAAAATAAAACAATTTGAAATGTAGATTGCACAGTTATATTGTTAATTGATACTATAATAGAAGTTGTAAGTTTTCTGGTAGTTTGAATTAATGTTTTTAAGCTTTTCGTTTTTTTTTTCCCTCTCTTTTCTTTTTCTGGAGACAGTCTCACTCTGTTGCTTAGGCTCTAGTGCTGTGACATCAGCCTAGCTCACCTCCATTCCTAGGTTCAAGTGCCTCCTGCTTCAGCCGCCATGTAGATGGGAATATAGGTGCCTGCCACAATGCCTGGCTGATTTTTTTCTATTTTTGTAGAGGTGGGGTCTTGCTCTTACTCAAGCTGGGAAGGTTTTAGTTTGTTGCCATTAGCAAGTTGTGTGGGATTTGAAGTGATGTATAAGTTATGCTGTTCTTAAAAAATTCTGTTGGTAACTCAGTCTTGAATGGTTAGTAAAGAACATGATGGGCTGTGTAGAGTATTGAATTCTTTGTCTGCAGTCAGCAGTTCTGACTCGGTTCATTGTAAAGTCACATGGTCACACCATCCACTTTTATCTGTGGCACTTGAGTTTTGAGCTTTGCATTAATGCCGTTGGATATTAATAGAGCATTGTTAACCAGAGCAGATTGGATTCCAGTAAAACAATACTTGGTTTTGAAAGAGTAGTCTGTGGGGGAAGCATTACACTGAATGCACCAATCACCGACAGCACGGATAGGAAATGTTGGTAGCTTTGGGATGATACAATTGTCTAGTACTTGATTAAAAAAAAAAGTTAGGACAGACAGTTGTTAGAGAAAACCCAGCCACTTTGGCATCTAAATTTGCATATGTATGCACATATTTTTAGTTGCTAAATCAGCTATGTTTTGTAATATTTAACACTTTGGCTTACCTTAGTATTAAGCGGATGCTATAAAACTACATGAGAAATTTTGATCTTTAAAGTGTTTTTACTTATATTTTAATTTAAAAGTTTGTTTTTAGGATGTAAATAGCATTTTTTGGTGAACTTCAACATTTTGAAGCATAATTTTGGATTTATTTAATTAAAGATTAAGGTGCTTATTAGCAAAGCAATAAATTTTTGCGTATTACCTGCGCCCAGAAATAAAAATTTTCATTCTTCTGGTTATCATTAACTGTCACTAAATTTGCTTAACTAATACTAGTCCCAGAAGTTTTGCTTCTGTTCTCAGACTATGTAATCTAGAGCATTAACCCTGTGTAGTCCTTGCCACTAAGGAAAATGGGGAAGGAACCAGTCTGTCATTTATTAAGCAATTTTTAGTGTCAGAGGTGTAAACCATTTCCAGGACTGTGACCAGGTCTTTAAAGCCATTCTTTATGCTGTATCCCAGGGCTTGCTGGTGGTGTGGGTAAGAGATCCATTATCACCATCTGGAGAATGATGGTGTCGTATTTGTATGTGAGGATAAAACATTTCATATGTTTTATTCTTCCAGAGGAAATCTTAAATTCTGCCAATATTAAATCATAAGAAGCTATGTAGTAAAGTCTAAATTAATGAAGTTTTGCAGTATTTATTTTTATGTATTTATTCAGCATCCAGTTTTAAACTCACAACATGGGCGGTTGTAATAATAGGTCACTTACTCGTTATAATAACAGCCAATTCATTTAGCTCTTGCCCTGTAATATCAGGCAACATCCTAAGCATTTAATGTATTTTCTTAGTCTCTTAAAAATCTTTTAAATTGTGGAATATGAAAAGAACACAAAATAAATTATAGCTTATCATGTGAACACCTATGTAATCACTACCCAGATCATGAAATAGGTTGTTCCTGTGGACCCCTTTGTAATTCCTCCACAAAGCAGCTACTGTCCTGACTTAGTAGTGATTTCTTCTTTGTGTCTTGGTCTTGGTTTTTTAAAAATATTTTTTGGTCATTTTTTGTATTCCTGAAAACTGTGAGTCCTATTAGTCTAGGTTTTCCTGTTTTAAAAGTTTATATAAATGGAATCATACACACACACACACACACATATATATTTTTTTTTACGACAGAGTCTCACTTTGTTGCCCTCAGTAAAGTGCTGTGGCTTCCCAGCTCACAGCAACCTCAAACTCTTGGGCTTAAGCAATTCCTTTACCTCAGCCTCCCAAGTAGCTGGAACTATAGGCGCCCACCACAATGCCTGGCTGTTTTTTGTTGTAGTTGTCGTTGTTGTTTGGCAGGTCTGAGCTGGATTTGAACCTGCCAGCTCTGGTGTATGTGGCTGGTGTCCTAGCTGCCAAGCTACAGGTGCTGAGCATGTTTTAATATTATCTTTTGTTCACTTTTAGTTTATGACATTCATACAGCTTGTGTGTTTTTATAATTGATTTTTATTAGTATTTATCTTTTATTATATAAATATATTGCTTTCTTTTATTCTGCAGTTATGGCTATCTGGATTGCTTTTAGTTTTTAGTAATTTTAAACAATGCTGGTATGAAGATTTTTTTATACCAGTGTCCTCTTCACAGAAGCATCGTGTATCTCTGAAGATATATTGAGGAACAGGATTGCTGGGTTAAATAAAGGGTTTGCATCTTTCAAATTGAAAATAAAACCCAAACCTTTTTTCAATTTTTTTTCCTTTTATTAAGTCATATACACATAGATCATGAATACATTTATGTATTGGTGGGGTACCATGTGTTGATTTTTTATACATTTGGAGCGCTTACATCAAACTAATTAATATAGCTTTTACCTCATTTACTTCATTATTGTGTTAAGACATTTTCGTTCTATACTTGGTAGATTTGACCCGTACCCTTGCAATATGCTCCACAGGTGTGGTCCCACCTATCAAACCTCCCTTTCCCGTCCACTTCTCTCTTTCATCCTGGGCTGTAGTTGTGATCTGTCTTTCATAAGAAAGTGTGAGTAATTACTAATTGGTTTCATAAAAGTACTGAGTACAGTGGATACTTTTCTTTTTTCAAAATTGATTGCCAATTTATCTTTCCATAACCAGTGGAGAAAACTTTTTGTGTTCTATATAATCATATTTTCTCATTTCATTTGCTCAAAACAGTATTATCACCATTTCACAGATGTGGAAACTGAGGGCCAGAGGGATTAAATAACTTGCCAAAGTTCACATAGCTGGTGCATAGCAGAGCTGGGATTTGAATCTAGATCTCACCTGGGAGCAGACACTTTTAATTTTCACTCTACTATTTCAGAGCTTTACTTGGAAAACAGAGATTACCCATTAAAGTTCAATATCCAATTACTATAGCTTTGATAAAAATTATAGACCTTTGGGCAGTGCCTGTGGCTCAGTGAGTAGGGTGCCAGCCCCATATACTGAGGGTGGTGAGTTCGAATGTGGCCCCGGCCAAACTGCAATAAAAATTATAGACCTTTGATTTTAATATACAGGGTGGAAATAAAGTTCATTTGCAATTTAAAATAGTTTAATATAGTAAATTGCACATGAATTTTATGTCTACCCTGTATATGAAGGAGTGGAGGTGGATGCATAGATTATAAGAAAACAAGTAAATAGGTAATTACAGAGTGTGATATATGCTATGAAAGAAAGAAAAGAGACTGAGAGTAAACTGTATGTTGGGTTATTTGAGAAGGGGAAGGCTGCATTTAAGCTGAGATCTACAGGATGAGAAGAAGCCAGCCATCTTCAAAGGCATTGCAGGCAGAGGGAACAGCAAGCCAAAAGTCCCTCAGTAGAAAATACTTTAAAACCAGTATTTCTGTAAAATGGCAATATTATATCAAATATTTTCATAAAAACTAAGTTATTAAAGAATAGAAGTTTGAGGGGATATAAAAAACTTGAAGGAAAATTGCTAGAAATAGGAAAGTGGTCTATGGTTGGAAAAATATAGAAACTTCACTTCTAAAACAGACTGTTTGCCTTTAATGTCAGATTTTACTGTGGGTGGTCACAAAACATTGATGACAAATCCAAAGAATCCCATGTGCATAGTTGTATTTTGCAAGCCTCTCTGAAAAGGCCTGGGTGTACAGTAGGTGCAGCCGTCCAGAGGTTGCAATAGGCAAACACATAAGGGAAGAAAGAACCTATAGGTGATTTATGGATGTTGATTAACATGAGATGCTGTCTTGAGCGGCTAATGAGGATTTTTAATTAGAAAAATAAATTCTACAAAGTAGCAGAATCTGAATGATTGGTCCCTTTTACTTACTCTCTCTACAGAATAGCACCAAATAAACTCTCAACATTAAATAGCACACATGATTTCATACTTAAAGATTTGATAAGCCTTCCCGATGGATTGTCTGTAAGAGGTGGGGAACCTGTAGCTTTGAGGAAACTTGTGGCCTTCCTAGTCTTTAAGTGTGTGGCCTTTTGACTGAGTCCAAATTTTACAGAGCAAATCCTTTTATTAAAGGGGTACAACAGAAACAGTGAAGCTTTTCTCACCTCCTTTGGGGCTCAGAAGAAAGGACTACAATCTTGAAGTCAGAAGGCCACAGGGTTGAAGAGTTTCATGGACATTGTACACCCTGGGAGGCATTCTACAGAGAGAGCATCAAGAGTTTTCAAAAATCTCCTGGTGTTATCCAGTGCAGAACTTCTGCCGTCCTTTATATGAGCACTGTGTTAGAAAGCCTTAGCTTCTGTAGATTCAGAAACAAAGGAATGAGGGAAGGATGAAGCAGGGGAAAGTAAAAATAGGTGGAGGATTGGGAAGGAAGTTCAAGCAGAACGGTGTCCTGATTGGGTAATTTGCCTGTCCTTTGTCCCCTTGCCCAGAATACTTACCTAAAGTAATTTATTTTGACTCACTATAGTATGTGGAATTCTACCATTTAGGAATTCGCTGCTCTACCACATTAACAGCTTCATTATTTGAGACAAATTAACCTCTCAAAAGATTGTTTTCCTCATGTAAGTGGCCAATAATACCTACCTCTCAAAGATGTGCCGACTTGAGGAAATAGGAAATGTAAGCATTTAAGGATATGTTTGACACACAGTAAGTAGGTGTTCAGTAAAGGGAGACTGTTATTAAAGTAAGCCAGTGAATTTATGGGGGTCTAACCTACTAAAATGTCTTAGTTTAATCCCTAGGTAATAGGTAACCATCTAGATCAGGCGTCCTCAAACTTTTTAAACAGGAGGCCAATTCACTGTCCCTCAGACTGTTGGAGGGCCAGGCTATAGTTTAAAAAAAAACAAACTATGAACAAATTCCTATGCACACTGCACATATCTTATTTTGAAGTAAAAAACAAAACGGGAACAAATACAATTCATACCAAAGCGTGTGGCCCGCAGGCCATAGTTTGAGGACCCTTGACTAGATTATATGAAGTATATTTCATAAGATCTTATTTCTTGAAGGTTAATTTCTTGATATCTTGCAATATTACTTAGCATTAAAAAATCTGGCATATATCTCAATACACGTAAATTGAATTGGGTCAGGTCCTATGCCAGGGTTCACCTCCGCTTCAAATAGGAAAAGCTGAATCATTTCCAAACCTACAAATCAGTTCATATCCAGAATTAAACTCTTTGAAGATTCATGAGAAAAAAAAAAAATCAATCCTTTCTGTACTATCTTTTCTAAGTGTTTGTATAGGAACACTTGGTATAGTTACAGGAAATAGTAAAAATATCTCAAAACAGATGAAGATAAAGTAGGAATGGGAAGGTAGTGGAAGGGTAGCTTGTTACACTACTAAATAGGCTTTTCCATCTTGTTTTTCATTTAGCATAGATGTTAATTGAGATAGACTTTAAAACTTCCTAGAGGGATTTTTTAAATTTTATTTATGTGTGTATTATGTAATTATGATTTCCCTTAATGCTGGACTTGTAACTCTTTTTTTCCCCACACTTGAGAAAAGGGTCTTGCTCTGTTACCCAGGCTGATTATAGCTCACTGCAGTCTCAAACTCCTAGGCTCAGGTGGTCCTTTCACCTCACCATCACAAGTAGCTGAGACTACAGGCTTATGTTACCACACCTGGATAATTTTTCTTATTTTTTTTAGAGACAGGATTTCACTATGTTACCCAAGCTAATCTTGAATTCCTGGCTTCAAGCTGTCCTCCCATCTCAGCCTCCTAAAGATTACAGGAATGAACCACTGTGCCTGGCCTTGGCTTGTAGGACTTTTTGAAGGCTTATGGTTATCAGAATTTTTTTTTAGCATTTACATGATGTGTAATACCAGAATAATTTGAAACTGCATAAATTGAATAAGGACACAAAGCTTTATTTCTTTTAAAATTTCTGTATTCTCTACCAGAGTTACCACCCTGTACACAGCACAAAATCTGAACAAGCAGTTTTTTTTTGTTTTTTTTTGAGACACTATGTCGCCCTCGGTAGAGTGAGTGGTGGTGTCTCACTATGTCGCCCTCGGTAGAGTGCCGTGGTGTCGCAGCTCACAGTAACCTCAAACTCTTGGGCTCAAGCCATTCTCTTGCCTCAGCCTCCCATGTAGCTGGGACTACAGGCACCCCACAACGCCTAGCTATGTTTTGTTGCAGTTGTCCTTGTTGGTTAGCTGGCCTGGACTGGGTTCAAACCCACCAACTTCGGTGTGTGTGGCTGACACCACAAGCACTGTGCTATGAGTGCCCAGCCTGAACAAGCAATTGCTAATTGAAAACTTGATACTATGGATCTCCCTCCCTCCAGTTTTTCCTAGTGCATGTAGCTTTTTTTGGTCATTTTAGATGATTTGTTAAAGTTTGATTTACTTTGTATAAAGGTGTGTTAAGGTGATTTGAGACTAAAATTTTATTTCATATATCAAAATACTAGAATGCTGTCAGTATAGTTCCTTAGTATTCATCTGATTTAGGGTTAAGTAAATGTTTGACACACTTTTTGTGACAGTGGGAAAACAGCAAGATGCTTTTTTAAGTACGTATAACTTTGTCTTATTGAAAAAAATAGATAATATATCCAAACTTTTTTTCACTTTTCTTTAGTAATTATCCATAAAGTCATTTATGTTATCTTTTACTTTTTATCCATTGGAAAACAAACACAGTAAAGAACATAAACCCATCATTTCTGTGAAAATGACAGGTAGATTGAAGATTTTTATTTATGTACCTTTGTATCAGCATAGTTTATGGTTCATAATTGCATGTTTGAAATTTCCTATGATTATAAAGGTTTTATACATTTTTTTTTTTGTGTGTGTATACAAAATGTCATACCTGATGATTTCCTTATTTCTCTGAAATGTATCCAAAGAAACAAAAGGTCTATATCCACTTAGCATTTCAGGAAGTTAATACAATTATGAAGCCAACTTATATTTAAGTCTATGAATTGAGGTGTAGATAATAAACACTTGATTTTAACTTTTAAGTTATATTTTAGAGATAAATCAAACCGAAAATGATGAAGAAGATAAAGGGTGTTTTTTTTGTGTGTGGACCGTCTGTGTTTAAAAATACTGCTTGAATGGAAAAGCAAGCATCCCCTGTACTTAATACTCATTTGAGACTAGTAGATGAAAACTACAGGTCTGCGTGAGAGAAAAACACAATTAACTTTAGGAAGCAGGGTTGAAGTGTTCAGTGGGTTCTCACCTGCCGGGTACATTGTTGGGGGTATAGGGCACATCTCCTGGGTGAAGGACTCAACTACAAGTGGAAATAATATACCTTACATACACAGACAGGGCAGCCTCATCATATGTGCCCTAATGTTAATCCTAAATAAATATAATTTAAAAAAATTACTGCTTGATACGTGCAGTATTGCAATGGAAAATTGTACTTTGTTTTTTGAACATAGTTGTGTACAGTATATCGGAAACTAGCAAATTATTGCTGGATTTTCAACTTTTTTTTTGAGGTGGGATTCTGATAAACTCTCCATAACAAATTGCTAAAAAAATGCCCTCATCAATATGTAGCCTTGGAAACTGTAGCCTATTAAAGTATACACATCTTTACTTTTCTTTTAATACAGATGGGAAGATGTCTTTTTAGTGTATATTAGACGTTGTATTTTCTTATACTGAATTCGTTCATAAAATAATTCAAGAGTACTTAGGTATCTTAGAGTGAAAACTAAGGAACTTTTATCTAAAGTTATTAGAATTAACAGAAAAACTTTTTGGTTTTGGCTTTATTTGAATAATTGTATGGTTGAGCCACCAGTCCCTACTTAGAGTCAGTTTTTAAAATTTGGATTGTCACTGACTCTGTACTGGAATACACTCATTAATGCAAGTACAGCCAAAGCAGGTGGTTCTTGTAACTGAGCTATGCAGGCCCCTGGGCACAGTGGGTTTTGTGTGTGTGTACGTGTATGTATGTATTTATTTATTGATAGCCTAAATGTCTAATGAATAAAGAAAATGTATGTCCATACAATATTATGGAATATTATTTGGCAGTGAAAAGAAGTGAAATACTGATAGCTGCTATGCCATTAATGAACCTTGAAAACATTTTGCTAACTGAAAAAACCCACACACAGAGTCTACACACATATTACATGATTGTATTTACATGAAACGTTGGAGTAGATAAATTTTGGAGACAGAAAGCTGGTTGGTGGTTACCAGGGGCTGGTGGAAGGGGGAACTAGGGAGTGACTAATGGGCACTTAGTTTCTTGATAAAAGAAAAGGGTGATAAAAATATTTTAAAACTGATTGTGATGATAATCATACAGTTTTGTAGATATACTAAAAGTCATTGTATTCAATAGGTGAATTGTATGGCGTGTGAATTATATCTCAGTGCTGTTTAAAAAGTACAGTAGATTTGGGATACTTTTAAATTTTTTCTGGGAGCAGTTAATTTTTGTACCATAAGCTTATGGGCATTCCTCTTACAGTACAGTAATCATTTTTAGATAATAGTTATAAAACTGGGTTATAAGAAAAATTATAATTATGTCTTAGTTGTGAGCTACTATCAGAAGTGTTTGACGTTAGGGTTCATATTTCAATTCTTAGTAATCTTCGAATTAGTCATTTTCCACGTATTTCATGCAGTTGAGGTTATAAGTAAGTCCATGAGGATTTGTCTCTTATCAAAAAGCTAAAGTAAACTATTTTCAAAAAAATACCCAAAGTATTGCTTCTGGTTTATTTTAATGTTTCTTCTTTTCAAGATCAAAGAATTTTCAGTATTTAAGTATTTCAGGATTATCAGTATTTAAGCTACATAAATATGGAATCTAAGAGCTGATCTGGATTGATAGCACTTTTAAAAGCATACAGCAGCCGGGCACAGTGCTCGAGCCTGTAATCCTAGCACTCTGGGAGGCCGAATTGCAAAGATCACTTCAGCTCAGTTCAAGACCAACCTGAGCAAAAATAGAAAAAATTAGCTGGGCGTTATGGCAGGTGCCTATAGTCCCAGCTTCAGGAGGGATCCCTTGAGCCAAAGACTTTGAGGTTGCTGTGAGTTAGGCTGATAGCATGGCACTCAAGCCTGGGGCAGCAGGGTGAGATTCTGTCAAAAAAAAGTAAGTAAATAAGTAAATACATAAAACATATAGCAATATTGCATTAAATGGAATTGAATGGCAGATGTTGGTCAAGGGAAAAGGGAAGTATGTATTAGGTAGATTTTGCACTGTCATAGCACAAAATGTGCTGCATCTCATTTCTGTAATTAGAAATTGTATTCAGAATTCACTGAAGTTTGTGAAGCACTGAGAATGGTTTTAAAAATTAATCAGTCTTGGCTCAGTGCCCATAGCTCAGTGAGTAGGACGCCAGCCGCATACACTGAAGGTGGTGGGTTCGAGCCTGGCCCGGGCCTGCTAAACAATAATGACAACTGCAACAAAACAATAGCTGGGCTTGTGGCGGGCGCCTGTATTCCCAGCCACTTGGGAGGCTGAGGCAAGAGAATCACCTAAGCTCAAGAGTTTGAGGTTGCTGTAAACTGTGATGGCATGGCACTCTACCGAGGGCAACATAGTGAGACTCCGTCTCATACACACACAAAAATAATATTAGTCAGTCTCTTCTGCATAGAAAGAAAAAATGACTGAAGTACAGCTGTATTTTATTTTCTGCTGTGAAGATACAGGTAGAGGAACAACTGTGGCTTAAGTCTCTGAGACATGAGTTTAGATCCAGAACATCTTTTATTTCTCTAGTCATCTCCCTTCTCCCTTGATGACCTTTTTAAGACCGTGTTACCAATTTGGAAGTGTGTCATATGCCTTGGATGTATGGGGACAGAACAAAAGTTGAGAACCACTGAGAGAGACAATAAGCCGAGAACAAAGAACTAAGAATTGTGGAATTAGACATGGAACGCAAAAACCTAAGAAGGAAACATCAGTTTATGTCTGAATCTGAGAAAAATTGCAAAGGAAAGCTTGAAGAATGCTTGAGTGACTGAATGCAGATTAGGAGTGAGGAAAGGGAGGAGATATGAATGAATGTTGGACTCCAGGGACTCCTGCCGTATTCACTGGTGATGGAGAGACACTTTCAATTGTTACTGCTGACATTTCAGATGTTGAAAGGGAGGGAATACGTGATAATGGGTTTGTGGCTGGGGAGGTGCGGTCTGAATTGATTGACAGCTAGTCTGTACCTAGCAGTCAGTGTTGTTAGTGCTCTGCAGACTCCACCAAAGTGTAATTAAAGTGTGAAATTATTAAAATGGGCTGACATTCATGGTGAGAGTTAAATTTAAAGGAATCTCAGTAATTAAGAGTTCCTTTACATTTTCCTTAGGTAAAATATTAAAAAACCCTGATTCTTGGAAATCTATACTATATCTTTCTAAATATAGTTAAGTGTATTTATCAAGTTATTTTAAATTTTAAATAGCTCTTAAACATAATTTTCATTTCTTTTTATAACCAGGAACCTTTTGAGGATGGCTTTGCCAATGGAGAAGAAAGTACTCCAACCAGAGACGCGGTGGTTACGTACGCGGCAGAAAGTAAAGGGGTCGTGAAGTTTGGCTGGATCAAGGGTGTCTTAGTATGTATATGTGGACTTGCATTTTAGAATTACAGTATTTCTGTTGATTATAAAACCTTCTCAATATCCTTATTAGTTCTCAAGAGAATTTTTATTTTTCCCTGTTACAACTTATCTAAGTACCATAGAAGGCCCCATTAATAACTTGTACCTCCTTTCCTTTTGAACCTTAAATTCAGTAAAGAAGATATATGCTTTAATTTAACCAAATTATTCCTGACTGCCTGTAAATTATATTTCTTTGCCTCTTGTGAACCTCACATATTGTCACTTTTTGGAGATTAAGTATAAAGTTATCAAATTGATGAGAGTATCAAAGTTAAGAAAGCCAGGCAGGGAACAGAGCTTGAATATGCAGCTTCATTTCAAGCTAAATCCCTGATCTATTGAAGAGAAGTGTGTGGGAGGTAACAAGTAACAGAGTAAAGGTCCCCTTTTCTTGAATTTATTTTCATGCACAGGTCTCACTAATTACGGTTCATATTTACTTCTGATTTTCTGGTCTGGGAGGGAAATTGCAACCTTCTGATTTCAAACACTAAAGGAAGCAAGAAAAGCTTCATCTTGCTCCACCTCACCTCTTTTAATGAAAAGATTTGTTGGGAAAATTTGGGTTCAGTTCAAAACACACGTAGAGACCACTAAGGGCACAAGTTTCCTTAATGCCACAGATTGGAATTTGATTGCCTTCTTATTGGGACTTTGGAAGTGCTTAATAGGGCTTGTACAAGAATTTAGGGGAGAAGTAGAAGAAAAAATTGCAGTTCTTGTAGTGATTTTATTGCCTGATCAGTAAGGTGAACCTGAAGCTCTAGGTATAATTGTTTGCCTATTCTTAGATTTTATTATTTTAGGAGACTGTTCTATGTGTGAGCATAATAAATGTAAAAATAAATTTGAGAAACTAGCACAAATTGAAGTTTTTAAAAAAGTTTGAACACTTGGCATTTTGTATTGACAAATACTTAAATCTGTGGAAGAAATCATATGAAAAGAATTAAAAATTTTCCTCATTAAAAGAATGAGCAAAAATTATGAACAAGTGGTTATTAAAATGTTTTCTATCTTGTTGCTTCTCCTGCTTTAAATAACTGTGAAGCATATTTGTTTACGTACACTCTCATTACATTACAATGTATTTATGTTAGCTCAAACATATGCTGTTATAAAGTTCTTAAAAAAGACTTAGAAGAGCGGGGTAGGAAATATATTTAAAAACTATCTTGTATCGTCAAATGGGTGTGATCCTACTTCTGGCTGGAGTAGCGTTGACTGCTGTGCTGTTTGGTGACTCTTCTTTATCTGTATCTTCACCTCTTTTTCCTTTCTAGGTACGTTGTATGTTAAACATTTGGGGTGTGATGCTTTTCATTAGGTTATCGTGGATTGTGGGTCAAGCTGGAATAGGTAAGTGAAGCTATGTTCTGCTTGATTTGAGAATGAGTGAGCAAAATAGCTGAGTCTGAGCTCTCAACTCCATAAACTCAAGCAGTTGGGGTTACTGTGATCTGTGTTTTCCTTTATATCAGATCGTTGTCTTAGTGTCACTCTGTTCATAATTCTGATTTGATTTTTATAAAATGGGATCAGAATTAGGTAATGCATGGCTTACAGTGTCAATGCATTATGCTTAGATAATAAATTGTAGATAAGGGCAGGTTTAAATGACAGTGTGAGTATTCTCAGTTTTTTTTTTTTCCCCCTAAAGGTCTGTCAGTCCTTGTAATAATGATGGCCACCGTTGTGACAACTATCACAGGATTGTCCACTTCAGCAATAGCTACTAATGGATTTGTAAGAGGAGGTAATTTCACTCTTTTTTTGTATCATTATCATCAGATTACATTTATTAAATAGAGATACAAATTGTATTTCTAATTATTTTTCACCTACGTAAAAGCAACACACGAAGTCTACATAAATGGGAAAGTTACTATGAGTACTTCCAAACTAGTGTATTTGAAGGTAGAATTTTATATTGCCCCATATACATACACTTTATATTTAAGGTGTTCAGCGTGTCTGGTAACAAGAACATGACTTCTACTTTGGTCTCTTCTCCGCTTAGCTGCACCCTGTTGCCTTCTAGGCTGTAGCCCTGGATCAGTAACATACATTCTGGTGTTCAGTTCACATTGTACAGGTATAGCCTCCCAGTCTCCCTTCACTGAGGGAAACTGAGTCAGAGTACCTCTCCCAGGATCTGATGGGCTTCGTGTGAGTTATACATAGGACTCTAAATCCACGCTTTCAAGTCTACCTCTCTACTTTGAGGCCTCTTTCATTGATGTCCACAAGATCTGGGGAGTGGAGGGGCGGGACAGCACATGTGAATGTGTGCTAGGCTGAGATTTTCATTTTTTGCCATTGTCTACATATGTCAAAGAATATGATCCAGATCACTGTGGTCTTGGGTAACCGGTAGCTCCTATCAGTATGATTGTGACTGTGCTGAGCATGCATCCCTGTTATGGAAGTCTTACGTGTATAGGTCTGAACTGAGCTGCATGGGGTGTAAGGTGGGGATACGTCCAACAGAGGTAGTCAGACAACAGTGAGAGACTGTTCTTGCCTTCTTGTGACCTAGATTCCCCGTGTTTCATTTCCATCTGCCACTACTAGGGAGTGGAGGTGGAAGGAGATATGGGTTCGGGTGTTAGGTATTTGCAAGGGATCAGCAAATATCAAAGAATTTGTAGCTATGTTTTTATTCGTTTGTGGGAAATACCTAGGAATGGACTTACTGATTCATAGGGTAGGTGTATGTTTCATGTTTAAGATACTGCCGCATAGTTTTCCATTTCATACTGTCATCAGTAGTATGTGAGACTTTCTTGCCAACACACGGTTACCTTTTTTTTTTTTTTGAGACAGGGTCTTGCGCTGTTGCCTAAGCTAGAGTACAATGACATCCTCATAGCTCACTGCAAAATCAAACTCCAGGATTTGAGTGATCCTCCTGCCTCGCCCTCCTGAGTAGCTAGGACTTTGTGTTTCATCTTTTTAATTTTTTTTTTAAATTTTATTTTTGAGAGAGGATCTTGCTCTGTAACTTGGACTACAGCACAGCGGGTTCATCATAGCTCACTGAAACCTCAGAATCCTGGGCTGAAGCAGTCCTCCTGCGTCAGCCTCTAGAGTAGGTGGGACTATGGGCATATCCTACCAGCCTGGCTAATTTTTCCTTTTTATGTAGAGTTGAGGTTTTACTACTCTGCTTAGACTGGTTTGAATTCCTGACCTCCAGAGATCCTCCTGCCTCAGCCTCCCCAAAGTACCATGATTATAGATGTGAGCCAGCACACGTGGCTTTTCCTTTTGATTATAACTATCCCTGTGGATGCTAAATGGTGTCTTACTGCATTTTCTTGATGATTTATGATGGGCATCTTTTTATGTGTTTATGGCCACCCCTTTATCTTCCTTCATAATATAGTCAGATTTTTTGCCAACTTTTAAATTATGTTGTTTTTGTTACTGATTTGTAGAAGTTTTTTTTTTTTATATATTTTAGGTTCAAGTCATATGTTTGACATTTATTACGTGTATTTTTTCTCAGTCTATGCCTTGCTTTTATCATTTTTATCCTTTCCTTAATCGTGCCTTTTGACAAAAAACTTTAATATTTTGATGAAGTCCAGTTTCTGATGTTTTTTTTTTTTAATTGTTGGGGATTCATTGAGGATACGAAAAACCAGGTTACATTGATTACTTGTGTCAGATAAAGACCCTCCCATAATAGGGTTCTGCCCCTAAAAGGTGTACCACTCCCCATGATTGCCCCACCTCCTCGATAGTGCTTTTATTGTCATAAAAAATATTTGCCTATCCTGAGGTCTTGAAGATAGTTTCCTAAATTTTCTTCTGGAAGCTTTAAGGTTTTAGTTTTTAGGTTTTTGCCTATGAACAGTCTTGTGTAGAATGTGAGGCAGATGTGGCTTTTTTCTCCTGTGCCCCTACCCCTACAAATATCCACTTGTTCCAGGACCGTTTGTTAAAAAAATTGTTCTTGGCTCGGCACCTGTGGCTCAGCGGGCTAAGGCGCCAGCCGCATACACCTGAGCTGGCAGGTTCGAATCCAGCTTGGGCCCGCCAAACAACAATGACGGCTGCAACCAAAAAATGGCCAGGCAATGTGGCGGGCGCCTTCAGTCCCAGCTATTTGGGAGGCGGAGGCAGGAGACTCGCTTGAGCCCAGGAATTGGGAGGTTGCTGTGAGCTGTGATGTCACAGCACTCTACCCAGGGTGACAGCTTGAGGCTCTGTCTCAAAAAAAAAAAAATTGTTCTTTATGGAATTATTTTTGGTACCGTAGTTGAAAAATCAATTGTGTATTGTCTGGATGGTATGCTGACCATCGATTGTTTACCCTACATCATTACTACTATGATTCCTGTCTCGATTGCTCAGCTTAAACTAAGTCCTAAGTCCACCAACTTTATTTTTCTTTTTCATAATTGTTTTGACTTTAGTAGATCCTTGACTATTTCATATAAATTTTTGAATTAACTATGCCAATTTCTACTTGGTCTCCCCCAACCCCCCCAAATGAATCAAACTGGAAAACCTTGGTGCCTTTAGGATTTCAATCTAAAAATTAATTTGGGAAGAATTATAAGTCAACAATATCAAATTTTCCAATGCTGTATCTCCATTTAAGTGGGTCTTCCTTTTTTTTTAATTTTTATTTTTCTTGAGACAGAGTCTCAAGCTGTCACCCTGGATAGAGTGTTGTGGCATCTCAGCTCACAGCAACCTCCAATTCCTGGGCTCAAGCGAGTCTCTTGCCTCTGCTTCCCAAGTAGCTGGGACTACAGGCGCCCACCGCAACGCCCGGCCATTTTTTTTTTTTATGGTTATAGCCGTCATTGTGGTTTGGCGGGCCCAGGCTGGATTCGAACCTGCCAGCTCAGGTGTACATGGCTGGCACCTTAGCCACTTGAGCCACAGGCACTGAGCTTATTTTTCATTTCTTTTGAGACAGAGTCCCACCTACTACTATGTTGCCCAGGCTACAGTCCCATGGCCTCAGCCTAGCTCATGGCAACCTCAAATGCCTGGGTTCAAGTGATCCTCCTGCTTCAGCCTCCTGAATAGCTAGGACTACAAGCACCTGCCACGACACCTGGCTTATTCTTCTATTTTTAGTAGAGATGGGGTTTCACTCTTGCTGAGGCTGGTATTGAACTCCGAGCTCAAGTGATCCTCCCCTCTCAGCCTTCCAGAGTATGTTTCTTAAAATTTTTAATGTAGAGTCTTATATATACTTTGTTAAATATATCCCTAAGAATTTCATGTTATAAAAAACTTCCCATATTTTTGTTGCCTCTACCCATGTGTATAGAATAGATTTTCATATGTTGGCTTTGTATTCTTTGACCTTGCTCTAAACATAAACACATGTGTCATCTGTGCATAGGTACAGTTTTGACTTTTTTTCAAAGTCTCTGGGACATTTTCCTCTTTTTTTCTTGTCTGTCGAACTAGCTAAGATCTGCAGTACACAGGTGACTGAAATAATGAGAATAAACATCTTTTCCTTGTTCCCAGTCTCAGGGAGAATGATTTCAGTATAATAAGTCACTGTTAAGATATTAACAGTAAGGTTTCTGGGAGAATACTTACCTGATCAACAAAGTTCAGTTTTTAAGTTGCTGAGAATTTTTATCCTGAATGGGTGTTGAATTTTGTCATGCTTTCTCTATGTCTTTTCTCTTCTTACTCTGTTATTATCACAAATTATGTAGTTTTCTGCACTAACACAACCTAGTATTTGTGGAATAAATCCTACTTGGTCAGAGATTATGCCTTTCTACTGAATTTTACTTGCTAACATTTTGTTAAAGTTTTTGGAGTTTATGATCATAAGGAATACTGATCTGAAATTTCTTTTTCTCATACTAACCTTTTTAGGTTTTTTTTGTTAGGATTATGCTCATCTCATAAGGGGAGTTTTCCAGCATTCCCTTTTCCGTTTTCTCAAAGAGCTTGTATAAAATTGATACTTCTTCCTCTCCATTGAAGCCATCCGAGACATCAGTTATTTTGTGTGTGTTTTGGCAGGGGTACTGGGTGGATTATTATAAATTTAATTCTGTGATAGCTATCGTATGTATTCCCTGCTCTAATCACACTTTTGCCACGTTTTGTTTTTCAAGGAAAAAAGTAAAAGGTTAATGGTAAATGGTTAGATTGTATTTTTTTTTTTAACTTTCAAGGTAATGAAAACCAAGGAAATTTTTAGTGAATGAGTTTAAGCTATAGAACATTTTGAGAATTGATCAGAGGATTCAGCCGTAAAACCTATTGCAATTTTTTTTTTTCTTTTTTTTAAAGACAGAGTCTCAAGCTGTTGCCCTGGGTAGAGTGCCGTGGCTCACGGCAACCTCAGACTCCTGGCTTAAAGCTATTCTCTTGCCTTAGCCTCCCAGATAGCTGGGACTACAGGTGCCCACCTCAACGCCCGGCTATTTTTGTTGTTGTTGCAGTTGTCGTTGGTTTTAACTGGCCCGGGCTGGGTTCAAACCCGCCAGCCTTGGTGTATTTGGATGGCGCCCTACTCACTGAGCTATGGGCACTGCCAATTATAAATACTTTCAGATGAACTTGGCATATTTAGTCCTTTATCAAGATGTAGAATTTTTTGTTATATTTATTTATCTTCATATCAAATGGACAGTAGAAACAAATAATAACTGTTTATTGACATTTCATTATATGGTCTTAGAAATTACATTATTTCTTCATCACATAGAAATATGTATGTGACTTCAGTATTACTAAAATTAAGTTTTGTTTATGATCTAATGGCCAGAGTTAAATTAGGATTTTAAAAGAGCTCTTAGAAGTTCCAGGTTAAGTGTTTCATTGACTTCAAACTTAAAGTACTGATTAATTTTTTAAGTTAAAAAAATACTTATTTCGTGATAGCCCGTATGTAATGTCTTTGTTCATTCTTGCTATTTAGGCAGGATTTACTAGACTACAAACTACGTCTCTTTGGGATGCCACTGTATGCTGTTCTTTGCAGTTTGCTGTGAGACTGTTTTCTTTTTCTTTTTCTTTTTTTTTTTTTTTTTGCGCCGTGGTATTCATATTCCCAGCAAATTGCTGTAATATAAGTAACTGAAATTTTGTCAACTGTGATTTTAAGAGTTATAATAAAATAAAATATGTTATTTAGAAAATCCCTGGAAAATGATCTTGGTTTCCATGAATATGAAGAAAGAGGCTGTGCCCCCAATTTTAATTTAAACTTTAAAAAAAGAAAGTGGGTGATTTTATATCTGACACGGGGAGAATTCTGTGGATGTTGGAAATTGTTAATAAATGAAGTGGATTGTGAAGAATTCTTCTTGGGTGTTTAACTTCTAAAAATACTCTCACTGACTTGGCAATTAATTTAGCTGCTTTAATTACACTCCTGTGTAATTAGAAGGGTGATTTGGCATTTTTAATCCTAACTTTAATATTTTTGTTCTGTTTTCCTTTTCTTTAGGAGGAGCATATTATTTGATATCTAGAAGTCTAGGGCCAGAGTTTGGTGGTGCAATTGGCCTGATCTTTGCTTTTGCAAATGCTGTCGCAGTTGCCATGTATGTGGTTGGATTTGCAGAGACTGTGGTGGAGTTGCTGAATGTAAGACACTTTTCTCTTAATCACTCGTACCATGGTACAATGTGCTATTATGAAGATAATCATTCCTCAGATCTTCACTGAGGGCTTATGTGCTACCATGTCTGAGGTTCGGAAAGCAGTGATGTGGAGTCCAAGAAACTGGTCTTTCAAGAAGTTTAGTATGGGAGATAGACTGTAATAGATGCCAGCAGTGGCTATCTATAGACAGCCTTGGCCACATAAAGGAGAAGCACTTACATCATGGAGGTTACTCATCAGGAGTGTGGGCTGCAGGGCAGTGTCAATGCATGGCTCTCCAGGGAAGGGAGCCTGGGCATTAGCAAGCAAAGGGGAAGGGAGGAGTTGCCTGAGGGAATAGGGAAGAGAAACAAAGGCTTGGAAAGGGCAGGGTATTTACAAAGTGGCACGACATTTAAAGACTGGGTTAGGAAGGGTCTTATTTGTAGCTTGAGTTGTATTTTGATTATAATTTGGGGCCATGACATGCTCAGATTTAGGGCTTAGAAGAGTATCTGACCATGATATGAAGAATGGGTTGAGAATCACAGGTGGAAATGGAGACCATTTAAAAGGTTATAGTAGTGTCCTGGGAGAAGAGTTAGTAGCTTATGTTAATTAATACAGTGACCAGTGAGGTTGGAGAGATATTGGTGAATTTATTTATTT
>CAUYRH010135278.1:0-22040 GCA_963574655.1 Perodicticus potto | reverse complement strand
AATTTTTGCAGTTTTTGGCCAGGGCTGGGTTTGAACCTACCACCACTGTTATATGGGGCCGGTGCCCTACTCCTTGAGCCACAGATACTTTAAAATGTATTTATAATAGTAAGTTGAAATGTTGTGTACCTTTTTTTTTTTATCATTGGGGATTCATTGAGGGTACAAGAAACCAGGCTACACTGATTGCATTTGTTAGGTAAAGTCTCTCTTACAATCGTGTTTTGCCCCCAAAAGTTGTGGCACACACCAAGACCCCACTTCCCACACCCCACACCCCATTCCTTCCCTCTCTGATTCTTTTTATTGGTTTTTAGATTTCTCTTTTCATCTGATTAAGATTTTTTAAAGCCAAGATATGAATTCTTTGTCTGGCATTTCAAATTCTTTTTGAGTGGGATCTGTTGCTGGATAATTGTTGTAGTCCTTCGGTAATTTCATATTTCCTTGCTTTTTCATGTTCCTCATATTCTTCTATAGGTATGTGTGCATCTGATGTAGAAGTCACTTCTTCCAATTTTTTTTTTTTCAGAGACAGAGTCTCACTTTGTCACCCTTGGCAGAGTGCTGTGGCATCACAGCTCACAGCAACCTCCAGCTCTTGGGCTTAGGTGATTCTCTTGCTTCAGCCTCCCGAGTAGCTGGGACTGCAGGCACCTGCCACATTGCCCGGCTATGTTTTTATTGCAGTTTGGCTGGGGATGGGTTTGTACCCACCACCCTTGGTATATGGGGCCGGCGCCCTACTCATTGAGCCACAGGCACTGCCCCACTTCTTCCAATTTTTCTAAATTATGTTTGTAGGGGAGAAATTTTTTCTGGAAGATGTATGAACATTGTTAGTTTAATAAGACCTTTTTGCTTTGATTCTGAGTGCCTGTGGTAGTATGATCTTTATATGATTTCTTCAGCAGTATGCAGGGTCAATGGTATCTGTGATTTCCTTGGTGAGTTAGGGTATGGTTATTAGTTGAGGCTATGGTGAAGTTTTGCTGGGGACTTAGACACCAACTCAGCCACTCTTCAGGCCCTGGCAGTAGCAGCAGTGGGCTGAGTGTGCCTGTATTTAGGCTGAACAATAGCTTTCACTGGCACTAGTAGTAGTGGGTCTGGAATTCTTGAGCCTCCAGTGGCTTGCTTAGCAGCTAATAGTGAGGGCCAGCTGTGTGGGAAGGTCCACAGGCCCCTGCATAGCTGATGTGATGTGAGTTATGGTAGTTGCTGTGGTAGAACAACCCACAGGGGTTTGAAGGATTTGTGTTGGTGCTGTCTGTAGCTGTGATAGGCTGGACAGGCTAGTCTCCAGTCCCCTGGTTGCCTGTAGCAAGGTGGTGGGTAACCTAAGTGCGTTTAGTAGCTCTTGGTCTTCCCTTTCCCTTCCCAACCAGTGGGCCATGCCGCCACATACCCTTAAACTCAGCCCAGGCTCAGCGAGCTCAAAATAGTGTGTTGGGCCTGTAACCAGGGAGTACAAGGCCCCTCTCTGGCAAGCAGCATGGGCAAGAAGCTGTAGGGAGTACAGTCTGCAGTCTGCTTGTATTTTGGTCTCACAGCAGCCTGTAATGAAGCAGTGGGTATTGTACTAGGTGTGATTAAAAAGAACCTGGTTTCCCTTTTCCTCTCCAGCCAGGTAATGGCTGCAACCATGTCAGCCCAAACTTGGCCTGATGTCACAGTGCAGCCCAGCATTAAACTCTCAAAATAGCATGTTGAGTCTGCAACCAGAGAAAGCAAGGCCCCTTTCAGGCAAACAGTGTAGGTAAGAAGTTGTGGAGACTGTGGTTCTCCCATGTCTGTCTCACAGCAACCAGGTGCAGAGCAGTGGGTATTGTCTTAGGGACACCCAAGAAAGTCTAGTTTCACTTTTCCCCTTAGCCAGGTGGCAGCTGCAACTGCATGACCCTTAACTTCCCTCTTCTTTAAAATGAGAGATTCAAGGTATTAAGAAAGATGTTATAAGTGTAATTAACACCAAACTAAGACTCTTTTGAATTAATCAGAAGAAATAAAAACACAAAAGGAATAATTTACCTACTATCTGACTTAATAATAGGCTTTAAAGCCTATAATCATATCAAAGAGACAAAGGAATCATTCCTTGTCTTTTCATGGTACCTGCCTCTCACCTTGGGAAATATTACCCTATATTATGCTTAGATGTGCTATTATACCAATGGCAAACCAATCTTCCTAAGAAATAACTGCATAAATGAGGTCTATAGTATGGACCATAGCATTTCCCCAAATGCTGTGTCTACTTTAAACCAACAATAGTTAAGGAAAGAGTCTAGTTAAGGAGGGGAGAGAGACCTTTACCACGAATAAGATGTGGTAAATAGATATAATAGAAGGTAGAAGCTTCTTTAAAAAAAAACAACTAGAATTAAGAATTAAGCAACTCTAATTTGTACAAATAATCAACACATTGACTCCCATAATGGCATAATTGTATTCATGATCTATGTACAAATGACTTAATAAAACAAATAAAAATAAGGAATTAAGGCATAATAATGGCTCATTTAATGTTTGAATTTTAAAGAAAAAATATATAAGATCTACTGCGAAAGGTTTCTACAGGTTTAATTAATTATAAATATGTTTAAAAACTATACTATTGTCACTCTAAAGTGTCCCAGTTATTAATTGCATAGATATCATAGCTTCAAGCACTCTAAAAATAAAACTATGATTTAAAATATTTTAATAAAAAAAATCTATAAATGGATAATTTATCCTAAAATCTTAGGGTAGTACTAGAATAAATACCAGAAAATATTCTTCCTCCAGGCTGACCCACTTGCAGGGCTTAGAAAAGCATCCCTGCCCTCAGAGAATTGCCCATCTCCACCCACTGGAGAGCACCACCATTGTCACTCTTCCACTATCCTATGAATTTAAGTGTATTTGTAATTAATTTTGTTATCCAGAAAAAAAAATTGTATTTCTTAATTTATAATTTTCTTGCTTAATTTCAACTATGGAAATTAATCAACTTCACCATTAGGTGGCATTTTAAGCACCCATATGTGTTGGAGACTTTGCTGGGGGGAATAATTTGGCCTGCTTTTAGAAATTGTACCAACTGATATCAACATGGAAAAACTTAGACTTATAAACTAACTGTAGCCAATCCTAGAATTTTTTTCTAATAGTTAAATGATTATGATAACTCAAAGCAAGATCAGAGGAATGAATAAAAACAATAATTTAATCTAACTAAATTTAGAGTATAGGTGTTTACTTGAAACAGATGAGCCAATGGAGAGTTGAGTACATTTAGCATAACTAGAAAGTATAATATTTGAAGCATTACTTACAGGATAGGTATCTTGGGTAAAAGGGAGAAAGTCCTAAAAGGCTGGGGAGGTCCATATTGAGATTTGCAACATAACCCCAACATAGGAGCCACCCTGAGACAATTAAACCCCAAATGGCCACTAGGAATTTACCACCCAGTGGCCAGACAATCCACCCTCTTTTCTGAGAACATAAAACATGGTACTATCTGAAGATTTAAACTTAATGATGGCAGTTGCTGTGCCCTAATGAAAGGATGATCTCTGCAAAGTGTCCTCTAGTGGCCAAAAGCTATCACTGCATATTCAAGAGACCTTGTTCTTAAGATCAAGGATCAGCTTTCTTACACAACCTGATACTGGGTAGTCAATCTGGTGATTGTTATTTTTCAAGAACCAACATGCTTTTTCACTTATCTTGATATCAGTAGACTAAGAAAACAATGTAATTAAAAGTTTCCTGATTTAGTGGCCAAAATCCCTAACAATTAAGAACACAGTCTAAGCTTAGGCAGTCTAATGAGGGAAAAACCTCCTAGACCACTAACTGGCTTTGTAACTGTGAACGGATAAATTAACTTTTTTGCTTCTCAGTTGACACATATGCAAAGTAGACATAACTTTATTAGTTCTAGGGTAAGCTTCATAATAATTCTAATAATAATAATGATAAGCTTTATAATAAATATTGTTAACCAAACCAGGAACCGCCCTAACTCAGAATCTTTTTCTTCTGTTACAATAACTTTTTCTCATTTTCAAAGCCATTTTCAGTATGTGTTTTATACTATTTTTTGCAAACATCACCATTCTACTGATACACTGACTATAATAAAAGTATTTTAAATTACATTATATAGTCTTACTCAGCATTCTAGTGTACCGAAGATTATTCTATTCCAAATCACTAACTATGCAGATGAGAAAACCAAGACCCCTAGAGGTTAAATGTCTTCTCCCAAGTTGCACAGCTACTGAGTTGTCTAAAACTCAGTATTCAGTATTCAGGCCAGGCGCAATGACTCATGCCTGTAATCCCAGCACTCCGGGAGGCCAAGGAGGGTGGATTGCCTGAGCTCACAGGTTCAAGACCAGTCCGGGCACAAGAGAGACCTTGCCTCTAAAAATAGCCCAGTGTTGTGGCAGGCACCTATAGTCCCAGCTACCCAGAAGGCTGAGGCAAGAGAATCACTTAAGCCCAAGAGTTTGAGGTTGCTGTGAACTGTGATGCCAGAGCACTCTACCAAGGGCAACAAAGTGAGACTCTGTGTCAGAAAAAAAATCCTAAGCATTCATGATTCCTATTCCAATGCTCTTTTATCACCCAAATCATTTCATTCCTCTTCAATTCATAGAAGTCATTAGGAATCATACTCTAATGCACAGGGAGCAGAGAAATCAACTGCTTCCTCAACATATTTTCCAGACATGATGATGAACCACTTTTTAAAGGTAAATAATGTTTTGATGTGACTGCTAAGATTATAATAAAAGATATTAGAGGCTCGGCGGCTGTAGCTCAGCTGCTAGGGCAACAGCCACATACACTGGAGCTGGTGGGTTCAAATCCAGCCAGGACCTGCCAAACAACAATGACAACTACAACCAAAAACAGCCGGGCAGATGCCTGTAGTCCCAGCTACTTGGGAGGCTCAGGCAAGCGAATCGCTTAAGCCCAAGAGTTTGAGGTTGCTGTGAGCTGTGACACTACAGCCCTCTACCAAGGGTGACAGCTTGAGACTCCGTTTCCATAAAAAGAAGGATATTAGAACCATTATGAAGGTAAATGATCAGTGAGTTCGATACATGATTGAACTAGGATTGATTGGATCTAGACATGCAGGAAATACAGGCAAATAGAAGGACAATATTAATGTGCTTTCTCCCTAAAGAACCAAGGAGACCACCTCAGCCTCCTTCCCACCCGCAGCCCAGCCCAGTGGTGAGACTGTCTAGCCGTGATGACAGTTCTTTGGCTGTCATTCTGCCTTCCCTCCAGCGTGCCTTCTGCTATCTCTTCTCCTTGAATCTGGGGGAATGTAATGTAATGGCACCACCATCAACTTTATGGGTTAGACGCCAAACCTGGAATCTTTTTATCCTTTCTTTCACATCCCATACCCAAACCATTAGCAAATACTGCAGGATTTACCTTCAAAGTACATTCCAAATTCAATCACTTTTCACCAGTGACACAGCTAATTTTGAGCCAATCCCTTATAAACCTTCACTTTGCTAACTACTACCACGGCCTCCTATCTATTACAGCCAAGCACACTTGTGTCATTTCTATGTTCAAACTCTCCAATGGCTTTTTATCTCATTCAAAATGCAATTCAACTCCTTGCCTCAGTATACATGCCCATCTTCAGATGACCATTGGCTTACTTTGCAATTGCACGTTCTTGTTCATTCCGCTCTACACTGGCCTCATTGCTGCTTGAAAATGTCATGCTTGCTCCCAGCTCAGGGATTTTTGTCCATGCAGTTTCCTCTGCTGAACAGCTTTTTTGTCCAAGTATGCCATTAGGTGGCTCTCTTACTTCACTCAGGTCTCTGCTCAAATGTCACCTGTCAGAGAATCATTCTCTGCTGTATCTAAATTAGAACACCTTTCCTTTTATCCCCTTATTCTGCTTCATTTTTTCTCCAAGTATTTGTCATTAGGTGATATCATCTTACATATTAACTTTTTATTGCTTGTCTCTTGTGCTAGGAGATAAGTCACAAAATTATTTTGTTTATGGCTGTTTCCCCAGCCCTTAGAACAATACATAGCACATACTCAGTACTCAGTAAACATTAGAGAAATTAATTAATGATGCATATTTCACCTCTGAAGTCCTGTGTGATTTCCACCACTTTCCAGTTTGGTATCATAACTCATGTGCTGATGAGCTATTCTGAGATACCTCATCAAAGTTCTACCTCTTTTAATTCAAGGACTAAAAGATACAGCTCGGTTGCTGGATTTCAAATTGATCTGATGGTGAAAACTGCCTCTCAGCCACATCCAACCATGCAGCAATGCCTGAAATTCTACAGCAAGCCTTTATGAAAATTATTTCTGCCCTCACCACTTGCTTAAGCTGTCACCACACGTAAGATCACCTTACAGGGTTGGGGGTGGGGGCAACCTGCAGAGACAAACCATTTGCTCTCAATTTGTGTGGCTGTGATGCCAGAGGAGGGTGACCCTCCAGGACCTCAGCACTGATCACCTTGTCCCACCGTCCGCTGTTAAATATGGCACATGGGAGATACCAAAGAAATGATTCTACTGCAGGACTCATCTAATGAAGTGACATGAGCGTCCCACTGTAATTTAAGGTCCACTTAATTCCTATGGGCATCACAACATGGTGCAATTCAACCATCACAAGCGTCTCTTCAGAAGGGACTATCCTCACTGGTATACAGAAAACAATGCACATTCTACCCCAGTGGGCTCCGTGGTGTGAAAGCTCACAGGCCATACTCACGGCTCCACTGATATTTCCTCCAGGAGTCATCGCCTCAGCAGAATGTTTCCTGGCTGCATGTCCAACACAAGGCATGAAATAATCACTCTTGCATAAATCTTAAGAAATGGGAGTTTTCTTAAAACTCTACCTTTTAAAGTCTTGGATCATGAAGAATGTTTCCTGTATTCCTAGCTCCTCTTTTTGGAAACTGTTGATGTAGAGTGGTTTATGGGTGTTTGTTCTCTGCCTATGTGATATAGGAAGGAAGCTGACAAGTACTGGGTCCATACTGTGTTCCAGGTACTTTATAATTGTTATTTCATTTTATTTAACTTTCTTTCTTTCTTTTTTTTTTTTTTGAGACAGAGTCTCCCTTTGTTGCCCTGGGTAGAGTGCCGCGGTATCACAGCTCACAGCAACCTCAAATTCCTGGGCTCAAGTGATTCTCTTGCCTCAGCCTCCCGAGTAGCTGGGACTACAGGCACCTGCCACAACACCCAGCTATTTTTAGAGATGAGGTCTCACTCTGGCTCAGGCTGGTCTCGAACCTGTGAGCTCAGGTGTTCCACCTCGGCCTCCCAGAGTGCTGGGATTATAAACATAAGCCACGGTGTCCAGTCCATTTGATTTAATTCTTATAACAACAACTACCCTGAAATATAGGCATTATCACTGCCCTCGTACGAATGGAAAACAGGCTGAGAGATCTCAGGAGGCCCAACCTCCACACCGCCCAGTCTGCCCTGGTCAACCAGTGTCACCACCACTCTCCCAGTTGCTCAAGCTAAAAACTTATATGTCCTCCCCGATGCCTGCCTGTGCGTCCAAACAACTGTTATTATTACCTGGGCTACTGCAAGAGCCTCCTAACTCATCGCTCTCCTTCCACACCTGTGCTCCATTCTCTAACCAGCGGCCACAGTGACTGTGGTGGAACTTACACCACAAAACACTCCAGCTTAAATGCTCCCGTGATTGTACCCACCATACTTAAAATCTAATCCAATTTGTTTACTCTGCTATCAAATCCTGGATGATCTGCCAAGGACTCTAACTTCATGCTCTTCTCTCATCTCTCTCCAACCAGCGGAACCTATTTCCATCCTGGAACACGCTAAGCGTGTGTCCACGTTAGGGTCCCTCGTCTGGAACTATCTTCACCCTTAACTTCATACGGAGGTCTGGTGACCTTCCATTCTCAGCTGGAAGGTCACAGCCCTAGATGGGTCTTTTCTCAGGATAACACAAAGCAGGCCCACCCTTATCACTTCCTATCGTATCACCCAGTTTTATTTTATCACAGTACTAATTGCTACCTGCTGTTTGCTTTTTTCATTAATTTGTACTTATTTCTTTCCACTTCCTTCCACTAAAATGCAAGCTATCAGATACCTTGCCGTCATATATAGATAGCACTGTGACTCCAGCACCTAAAACAATTCCGAGGACTTGTAAGTACTCCATAAATGTTAGTTGAGATTTGTCTGAGCTTACATTGTTACTTCCCGAGCCAAGAATAAAATTCAGGTATCTATCCACAAATTCTTTCCAATGTATTTTGACATATCCATGACTTTATTCGGATTATAAATCTCTATCTACTACCTTCCTTTAGTTAAAATTACACTTATCTTTCAAGACATTTTTACTTTCACCATGGCACTTTTCTTCATACCCTAAGCAAGTTTAATCATCCTTTTCTCACTGTTAGTGTAGTATCTTTTTATTATAATTCATTTTCAAACCTTAGATTACCTTGTTCTTTTTGGAATCTATTTCTACACCTAGTCTATAAATTGTTTAAAGATAGAGATTACATCTAATGGTTTTCCATTTTTCCCAGTGCCTACCAGACAGCCTTGAACACAGACGTTATTCAATAAATTTTTATTCAATTAAATTATTTTTCTCTCTATACCAAAGAGTCCGTTGCTTCCCAGAGACATCAGGCTCTCATAATACAATAAAAATCACTCAAGGAGGCAAAACAACCTGTTTATTGACAATAAAGACAATTCCAGGGAATTTATTGGAACTAAAGTTCAAAGGCAATATTCCACACATTCTAGAATGAATTCCACAGAGAATAAATCGCATCTCACTGACTCAGAACCTATAAATATTTTTCAAGTAATATTGACACAGGATGTTGAATTCCTAACAACTTTCGAAAACCACTAATCATTCACATTCCTCCCTAAATGTCACAACTGTAAAACTGATAGAGATTTTGCGAGCTGGTGGCATTTGTCTCCATTCCTGAAGGCAGGATAATGGAAATGCAGTCTTCTGTCATCCTGCTACAGTTGGTACAAATCCACTAGATACTTTTAAAAATATATTTTGGGAACACACAGTCATGCAAACCGATGTCTGCCGGTCCCAGCAGGGGATGGTTAAAGACTTTACAAACACCAGATGGGATTTAACAGTGTTAGTAAAACATAAACTGCTCCAAGACCGCTAAGTCACTCTGAGAGCAACTCAAAGAAAATAGGTTTCACTTCCATTATACATATTTTTCTTTCTTAAGAAATACTAAAATTTTCCAATAAAAGTTTTATCACAGTCCTCTGACATTTAATTTCTCTTAAAATTATAATTACTTACCCATTGGATATTATGCATAGATTAATATCTCTGGCCATTTTAACAGCTTTCACACTTTACCATAAATCTAGCACATGTCAAGTTCTAAATTAATGTCCACATTTCAAATGCCTGCCTCACCAGAAATACGAAGCAAAAGTATTTTTGTTTACTACAACTTTTTACTTTTGTTATATCTAACTTAAATTCTTGAAACTATGCAGGTGTTGATGTTTTTATAAATATTCTGCAAAATGTAATTGGCAATCATTACAATATGACCTGGAAATCCATTATTACCTAATTTTATTTAAAAAGATGATTTTCTTGGAATCCTCTAGGAATATAAGAGGATCATAAAATAGAGTCAATTTTCTATTCAAAATGAGCAGAAGCATAGATAGTCCCTCAGCCAAAAACTATGTCACTCACACAATTAGATTTGATCTCACTGAGTGTTTTGCTCTAGTAACAAGCTGCCAGTTGGGGAAAGGAAGAGGTAGTGTGTCTGCAAATGTTTTCTACTATTGTTTTACTGAAATTAAAATCAGAAAATAGTTTACTTGGCCCAGTACATGTCAACTCTCAGTAAATAGTGGTAATCCAGAAGAAAGTGTTGAAAGTCAATCTGAAATCAATTTAGCTTCATTTAATATAGTAAGCATATAATCCACAAACTAACAATAGGCAACTGGAGAAAAAAAGTGTTCAAGTGGCCCAGTGACATCTGTCAGCAGAAATGGTACTTGTCTATCCTCTGAACCTGCGGTCACAGCCCCCAGGCTGTGGACCAGTTCTAGTCCATGGCAGGTTAGGAACTCAGCGTCACCGCTGAGTTTTGCCTCCATCCCATACACCCCACACTCCCACTCCCCATCAGTGGAAAAACTGCCTTCCATGAAACTGGTCCCTGGTGCCAAAAAGGTTCCCTGTCCGTGGCCTGTTAGGAACCAAGCTGCCTAGCACAGGTGGGCCAGCCAAGGAAGATTCCTCTGCATTCACAGCCACTGCTATTGCTGGCACCATTGCCTGAGTGCCACCTCCTGTCAGAGTCCCCCCCATGGCCCCCACTTGGAAAACTTGTCTTCCACAAAACCAGTCCCTGGTGTCAAAAAGGTTAGGGACCACTGCTCTAAACCACACCACTTATCTCCAATAAGGAAGTAACTGAAATCAGTGCAGCAGGAGTCAAATAGCTGTTAAGTCACCTGATGACAGTCCTCAAACCAAAGCAGTCAAGGTCATGAGTGTGCTCAAACGTGGGGTCAAGAAAGGATCTCTGTTCATAGTATCTTTAATCTCAAAAAGAGTGAACTTCACAGAAACAAATCTAATCATGTCACTCTGCCACTTAAACTCTTCAATGGCTCCCCTCTGACCTCAGAAGAAAATCTGAATTCCCGAAATGCAATTCAAATCCAAAGTCTTCCGTGAGCTGCACTTGCTGAGTTCTCTGCCTCATCTCTCAATGCGACAGGCTCCCTTCCCAACTGCAGTGAGATGCAATTCCCCAAGGTCACAGTGCTCCTTCAGACTGGGACACCCTTCCCTGTATTTCTCCAGAAGTATTCCCATCCCAAACCACACTTATGGTGGCTCCAGAGCACCTGGCGTCCTCAAGGTCCTGGAAGAACAGGACATCTCCTGCAAGCTGCTACCAGCACTTTACAATAAATCAAATTGATCCTACTGTGCTGCGAGGTGTTCTGTCTGTCTCCTCCACTGGCCTGTACTATCTAATCCTCATAAAACCCAGTGAAGTGGCTTTATTATGCCATTGGTGTGGATTAAGAAACTAACACTCAGAATGAAACTTCATCAGGGTCACATATTTAATAAGTGGTAGAATAAGAAATAAAACCCCGTACCCTCCTCTAACCACAGCACTGTCCAACCTTCCAGGGTGGAAGCATTAATCCAAACCATTATAAACTGATCTTATAATAAATGATATTTTTATACATTTTTTATGCTTATCATAGACCTGTAACACACACTATGCGCTCAGCAGATATTAGGTATCATCATTCTCATTACCATTATTATAGTTTGGTTAGAATTCATTTCTTTCAAGACAAAACTCCATAAATCCTGCCAAATTCAGGACCTTTCTGAATGGAATTAAGCACAAGTGATAATTTTCTCAAACTGTTTCCCCTTGTTTCTTTCCTCAGAAAGCTTTAATACCAGCATGTATTACATTTCCAAAGCAGCCAAATTGGTTTGCCCTCGAAGGAAATTCATATTCACCCCCAACCACCAGAAATTATTCCTTGGTTATCGAGGGTTACATTAAAAAGTCTTAAAACAGTGTGCATTTCACATCTTTGGTCTCATTCTTCTGTCACTATGTCGGCCTGGTATCCATCTTGATCCTTACGGCCTGACTTGGGCCCATTGTAAGTGAGGCTAAGGTAGAGTGAATTTTTACAAAACTCTTTATTTCTTCAGGGATGTGAAACTGAATCTTCTCCCAATGGCAGCAGCATCTATTTAAAGACAGTCTGATTTTGTAGGAACTTAAATGGAAAACAATGAAAACAGGAACTGTCTGCTATTAAATATGTTTCCTGAAACCCAATCTGAGTAAATTGAATCTCTTGGTTTCGCTGTTGTTCCACCCCAGGGAGTCCTGTTTAAATCAACAGGGTTTTGTGAGTACAGATCAATGGCAGGATTTTAAGTTTCACAAAGAAACAAAGCTTTCCAGGAGACAGAATCCACCAGTGCACAGCATGTACAGAGTCTTAATTGCAAATACACTTAGAGCTTGGAAGAACCGTATAGTCCATTGAACGTAGAATTCATTCTTGCACATGGAAAACTAACTGCACAGTTTAACATACTTGGCATTTTCTTCTCAAGGGCAATCCAAATTTCGAAATGCCTCTTGCATTACTGGTCCAACGAACCCTCACAAAATAGTAAAATAAAATGCGGGGTTCTCATCTTATTCACAGTAGCAAATGGGAGTTGCAGTTTATAACTTTCAATTTCCCAAGAGTGAATTTAATATTGTCAGCCATAAAAAAATTTCCACGCGTAAATGACTATACGCCTTTTTCAATCGCTTCCATACCGGAGGTTCAGCTTCTTGATTTAGAATTTAGAGTTACATTTTAAATTTACAAATGAAAGAGTGAAGCAAGAAAATTTGGCCATGCTTGTGAAATACGACAAGAATTTGGCCATGTTTGTGGAATATGACAAAAATTTGGCCATGTTTGTGGACTAGACATTGAATCCAATGGTTCCTTGGTGGAAAAAGAGCAGGGCTCAACATCATAGACTCAGAGCTGGGAATTTGGGGATGCGGAAAGCAACCAAAAGGAAATGGACCAGCTAATGGAATGATGGTCCAGAAGAGCAGAGCAGAGGAGTAAATTCCTGTGTATTCCATATCATTCCTTATCTCATCTCACTCCAACCCAGTATTTCTGAGCTGAGTGGGAGCTGGACCATCATGTTACCATCCACCTTGACAGAGGGTAAACTAAGGAGACTTTCACTGGGCATTGTGACTCATACCTGTAGTCCGAGCTAATTAGGAGGCAGAGATAAGAGCATCCCTTAAGTCCAAGAGTTTGAGTCTATCCTAGGCAATGTAGTGAAACCTGTCTCTAAAAATAAAATAAAATGAAATGAAATGTTTAACTAAATATTTTAAAAATCCACAGTGGTAATGATGGAGAAGAACAGATAGATTGAACAATAATTTAAAGAGCAAATGGGACAATATGAAAGTACATAAGTAGTACATAAGAATAGACGATAAAAGACATTTACTGAATTTAATTTCTCTTTCTCTTAGATACTCCTTGCTAAACCTATTCAAAAGAGCACATGTGTGAGAATATAAAATGGTACACCCATTTCAAAAGTATCAGGCAGTTCCTCAAAATGTTAAATGGAAGTATGATCTAGAATTGCACCCCTATTTACTCAAGAGAATTAAAAACATATGTCTACTTAAAAACCTTATCCACTAATATTCAGAAAAATATTACTCATAATAGCCAAAAAGTATAAACAACCCAATTATCCATCAAATAATGAACAGATAGACAAAATGTGGTACATCATAAAATTGAATACTGTTTGGCAATAGACTGTCCTGAAGTAGAGCAGAGGTGGACCAAGACAGCTGACTAGGAGCCACGAGTGACCGTCCCTCCACATAAACACAAATTCAACAACCATCCTGCAAACAAGCACTGTCAAAAGAACCAAAAACCAGCTGAGTGATCATATGACCTAGTTTTAACATTATATCAAGGAGAGAGCAATTAAAGAGAGCAGGAAAAACAGTCTTGTTCTGCTATACCACTCTTCTCCTCTTCCCCAGCAACAATACACCAGCACACCGAGTGGAGAGAGAATCTGTGTTCCCAGGGGAGAAAGAAGAAAGAGATTTTGCCTGTAATCCAGGGAATTTTCCCCTGTCTTCCCCAAGTCCACCAAGGTGGTACCATCATTAGGAACTGCAAATACACAGTATTACTGGGCTTGGGGCACCCCCAGTGCTGATATGGCTGCAGTGACCAAAGATTTAGACCTAGAACACTCAATTCCCTTTGAATATTGGGAAATCTAACTCAAGAAGGATGGGTTCAAACGAGTTCAGACTGTGAAGATTAAAATAAATACCTAGCTCTTCAATGCCCAGACATCAACGAACATCCATAAGCATAAAGAACATCCAGGAAAACACGACCTTAGCAAACAAACTAAATAAGTTACCAGTGATCAATCCTGGAGTGAGAAAGATAATGCAAACTTTCAGACAAAGAGTTCAAAACAGCTCCCTAAGAAAGCCCAACAAAGTTCAAGACAATACATAGGAGCAATTTATAACCCTATTAGAAATTTCACAAAGACGTAAAAATAATTTTTAAAAAACAGAGATTTTAGAGCTAAAGAACTCAACTGACAATCTGAGAAAAGCATCAGAGTCTCTCAACAGCAGAACTGACCAAGCAGAACAAACAATTAGTGAGCATGAAGATGGATTATTTAAAAATACACAGTGAAAAGAGAAGAAAAAAAAAGAATGGTGCATTAGAAAACAGCCTTGAAATGGCAAATCTGAGAGTTATCGACCTTAAAGAGGAAGTAGAGAGAGAGAGATTGGGATATAGTTTATTCAAAAAAATAGTAATAGAGAAATATCCAAACCCAGAGAAAGATATCAATTTTCAGGTAAAAGAAGGTCAGAGAACTCCTAGGAGATTTAACCCAATCAAACTCCCAAAACTCATGGACAAAGAAAAGGTCCAAAGAGAAGCAAGGAAAAAGAAATCGGAAAGGAAGAAGTCAAATTACTCTTGTTTACAGATGATATGATCTTATATGTATAGAAATCTAAAGACTCCACACAAAAAAATTAGAACTGATAAACAAATTCAGTAAAGTTATAGAATACAAAATCAATATACAAAAATCAGTAGCATTTCTGTATGCCAATGGCAAACAATCTGAAAAAAGAAACCAAGAAAGTAATCCTATTTATAGTAGCTACAAATAAAATATAATACCTAGGAAGAAACTTAACCAAAGAAGTGAAAGAGCTCTGTAATGGAAAATATAAAATATTGATAAAGGAAATTAAAGAGGACACACACACAAAAATGGAAAGAGACTGGGTGCCCATAGCTCAGTGGTTAGGGTGCTGACCACATGCACCAGAGTTGGTGGGTTCAAACCCAGCCCAGGACTGCTAAACAAACAAACATACAAAAAATACCTGGGTGTTGGTGGCAGGTGCCTGTAGTTCCAGCTACTTGGGAGGCTGAGACAAGAGAATCACTTGTGCCCAAGAGTTTGAAGTTGCTGTGAGCTATGATGCCACAGCACTCTATAGAGGGCAGCAAAGTAAAACTCTGTCTCAATATAAAAAAAAAAAAAGGAAAGAAATTTCATGCTCATGGATTGGAAGAGTCAACATTCTTCAAATGCACATACTACCCAAAGCAATCTACAGATTCAATGTTACCCCTGTCAAAATACCAATGACATTTTTCACTGAAATAGAAAAAATAATCCTAACATTTATGTGTAAGCACAAAAGACCCAGCTAGCCAAAGCCATCCTGAGGAAAAAGAACAGAACTGGAGGATCACGTTACCTGACTTCAAATTATACTACAGACCTATAGTAACCAAAACAGCATGATACTGGCATAAAAACAGACACACAGGCTCAGCACCTGTGGCTCAATATGCTAAGGCGCCAGCCACGTACACCTGAGCTGGCGGGTTCGAATCCAGCCCAGGACCCGCCAAACAACAATGACGGCTGCAACCAAAAAAACCGCTGGGCGTTGTTGCGGGTGCCCGTAGTCCCAGCTACTTGGGAGGCGGAGGCAGGAGACTCGCTTGAGCCCAGGAATTGGAGGTTGTTGTGAGCTATGATGTGACAGCACTCTATCCAGGGTGACAGCGTGAGGCTCTGTCTCAAAAAAAAAAAAAAAAAAAAAAAAAAAGACACACAGACCAATGGAACAGAATAGAGAACCCAGAAATAAATCCATGTTTATAGCCAATCAGTTTTTGACAAAAGTGCCAACAGCATTCACTGGAAAAAGAACAGTCTTTTCAATAAATGGTGCTCGTAAAACTGGATATCCACGTGCAGAAGAATGAAACTAGACTGCTATCTCTCAACATTTACAAAAATCAAATCAAAATGGGTTAAAGTCTAAGACCTGAAATTCTGAAACTACTAAAAGAAAATATTGGGGAGATGTGTCAAGACATTGGTCTGGTGAAGGACTTCTTGAGCAATACTCCCAAAGTACAGGCAACCACAGCAAAATGGAACCCATGGGATCACATCAAGCTAAAAAGCTTCTGTGCAGCAAGCAAGTGGAAGAGACACCACACAGAATGGAAGAAAATATTTGCACACTATTCATCTAGCAAGAGATGAATAATTTAAATGTGTAAGGAGTTCCAAAAAATTCAATAGGAAAAATCCAATAATCCAATTAAGAAATGGCAAAGATCTAAATAGACATTTCTCAAAAGAAGGCATACAAATGGCCAACAGGTATATGAAAAAATGCTCAACATCATTAGTCATCAGAGAAATGCAAATTAAAACTACAGTGAAATATCTCACGCCAGTTAAAACGTCTGTTATCAAAAAGACAGGTAAGAACAAATGCTGGTGAAGATGTGGAGAAAGGGGAACCTTCATACACTGTTGGTGTGGTGCAAATTAATGGAACCACTACAGAGAATGGTATGGAGGTTCTTCAGAAAACTAAAGATAGAACTACCAAATAACCCAGCAAACAAACTGCTGGGTGTATATCCAAGGGAGGGGGATTCAGTAATACGGAAAGTTACCTGCAGTCCCATGTTTATTGCAGCACTACTCACAATAGCCAGAATTTGGAATCAACTTCAATGTCCATCAACTGATGAGCAGATAAGGAAATTATGGTTCATATACACAATGAAATATTATATAGCCACAAAAATAATGAGATCCTGTCATTGGCAACAATACAGATGGAACTGGAGAACATTATGGTAAGTGAAATGATCTAAGCACAGAAAGACAAATCTTGCATGTTCTCACTCGTATGTGGGAGCTAAATATTAAAAACAGCTGATTTCGTGGAGACAAAGAGTAAAATGATGGTCTCCAGAGGCCAGGAAGGGATCAGGGAAGGGGGAATACAGTGGAGATGGTTAATGGGTGCAAAAATATAGTTAGAGAGAATGAACAGTATTTGATAGCGCAATGATGTAATCAACAATAGGTTAGGGTACACTCGAAAATAACTAAAAGAGTGCAACTGGAATGTTTCCAACACAAAGAAATGGAAGTGCCTGAGGTGATGGATACCCCCAGTTACTCTGATTAGATTAATTCACATTGTACACCTGTGTCAAAACACCACATGTATCCTATAGAGATACACTACTTTTATGGACCCATAATAAATAAAAAATAAAAATTATACTTCAGTTTTTAAAAAGTAATAAAATACTGATACATTCCACACTATGGATAACCCTCAAAAACAGTATGCTAAGCGAAGCAGGCAGTCACAAAAGACCATACTGCGTGATCCTTTTTATCCAAAATGTTCACAACAGGTCAATCTATAGAGAAGTGGCTTCCAAGAGCCGGTGGCAGGGGAGGAGGGGAGGAAACAGGAGGTTGTTGCTAGCGCATAAAAAGGTTTTTTCCAGGACAGGGGAAGATGTTCTAAAATTAGATTATGATGGCTGCGTAACTCAGCCAAGAAATAGTAAAAACTAGTGAATTATATTCCTCAAATAAGTGAACTTTATGATAAATTATATCTCAATAATGCCATTAAACATCTTTCTAAAACAAAGAGTATGTGTGCCTTGACCAAGGAAAGTATAGCAATAATGACAAAGGTGTTTTATACCTAACTTTTTTTATATTTTATTTTTATTTTAGAATATTATGGCAGTACCAACATTTTGGTTACCATTTGAGTCAAATTTATAAGTGTGCCCATCATCCAGATAGCGTGCGTCATACCTGCTGGGTGTGACTGTATCCCTCCTGGCCTCCCCACTACACCACCACCTGCTTGATTTCCGATAATGAGTTATAAATAACATTCGCGTTTTTTCACCAGCCTTCTGCTAAAAGCACCATTCACCACCAGCAGAGGGAGCTAAGATGACAACTTTAACCAATCTCCCTTCCCAGTCAAGCATCCTGTGAGGCCACTAAATGGGCATTTTCAAAATTAGAGGAAAAGACAATTGAGTTTTATCCTTACTTATCTCTACCAAAAAGATTGAAAAGTTGATGAGAATCTCCAGCTCTTTAAAATGAACTCACATCGATCCCCTTATACACCTCAGCTTCTTGATTGCCCCATGTTGTCCACAATGTAATAATCTCTAGATATAATTTGACCAAACCCTTTCCTGCACGTTTTTGTGCTCTTTCTCTCTCACTTGCTTCCAAGGCAGTGGATAAACTGCAGCAGAACAGAGAGTCGCATCCTCCCGTGAAACATCCCCACCCTCACACAAGTGCATTTCCCAACTTTGCTCCAGCCCTAGGAACAACTGAATTGTGATGGTGTCATGACACTTGGGATGTTAGCCCAAACTAAATGTTAGCTGTTCTTGTTGTATCCTAGGTTGAGAAAACAGCTTGTGAAAGGGCATTCATTTATTCAAGAAATGTTACTGAACATGTATTGTATACCAGGCCATGGGTTTGGCTTCCATTTATATGTATGTGGGGGGTTGTATGATGATATAAATAAATAAATATTTTATAAAATAAAATGTAATCGCAAATCTCAATAAGTACTTTGAAGGTAAAGCACAATTTAGGGAAATGATAACAGGGATTCTAATTTAGACTGAGTGGTTGGAAAAGGTCTCTGAGGAAGTAGCCCTTACACCAAGAATGGAAGAATGTTCTAGGCAGAGGAAACAGTATTATGTGAGCCATGAGGAAGGAAAATATGGGCAGAGCTTCTAGAAAGCCTTTGGGCTGGAGCCATGTGGGGTGGCTCACACCTGTAATCCTAGCATTCTGGTAGACTGAGGCAGGAAGATCCCTTCAGTTCAAGAGTTGGAGACCAGCCAGAACAAGAGAAAGACCCTACTCTACTAAAAATTCAAACATTAACCTGGCTTTATGGCAGGTGCCTATAGTCCCAGCTACTTGGGAGGCAGAGGCAGGAGGATTGCTTGAGCCCAAGAGTTTAAGTTACTATAAGCTATGATGCCCCTGCACTCTGGCCTGAGCAACAAAGTGAGAATCTGTCTTTTAAAAAAAACAAAAACAAAAACAAAAAAAAGCCTGGGGGCTACAGCATAATGGAAAACGGTGCTGGCTGTGGCAGAAGAGTAGGAAAGGGCTGGATCATGTAGGACCCTGTAGGCCATGCTGAGAATTTAGTATTCTATTTTAAATATCATGAGTGGTCAGTGAAGAATTTTGAGCACATAAGTAGCGTATCAGAGTTACATTTTTAATAGACCATTCTAGCCATAAAGTCGAAGCTTGATCAAAGAGAGGCTCAAATGTAGACATAGACAGGCGTGCTAGTGTAAGAAACCAACAATTTTCTTGAAAATGGAATGTGAGATTCCAGAAGCAATGGGAAGTTGTAGGAGTCATTTCAAAGCAATAATCACACATTTCCTGGCCCATTTCATGGCGACTCCAGAATTCATGTGTTCCTTCTAATTCTCTACCAACTACCAGTCCCAGCTACATCCTCACAAAGGCTCAGCAACTATGAAAAGCACAGCCATGCAAACCACCAATGTTGTTTTTCCCTCTTTTGGGTTATGTAGAACCAACCCTAACAAGGAAAAATAATAATAAACCACTCACATGCTTCCCAGAAAAAACATGTCTAATTTAAAAATGTATACACGCTTCCTCAGAGTGTGGGCCCCTGTTGCACCAGCTGGAGAGTTATAGCGGTGCATCAAATGAGGGTAATCAATTTTACACAGATGAGTACAGATATAATATTTCAAGCTGAGCATTGGAATTAACCAAATTTACATGCATGTTGTAGTGGAAAGAGCATGGAATGTAATTTTGGAGGACATGGGGTCAATTCTTACTCAACTGCTTACAAGCTCTGTGACTTTGGGCCATTTATTCAACTTCTCTAAATCTCCTGTTCCCTGTGTATAAAGCATAGATAATAACAACAACCAGCTCGCAGAGAGGTTGTAAATACAAAGTAAGCACATCAGGTGTTCAATGGCTTTTCAATATCATTATTTTAAGAATGTACTTCTGAAAATGTAATCGAGTTCCTCGAAATAAAATTACATTAAAAAAGATGTTCTATAAAATGGCATTCTCTTTGATAACATTTTAATGAGATTGAACATGTTAATGTAATTTGACAAACTGAGTAGTTCTTGGCATCAAAAAAAATACAACACAAGCAACTTTAAAGAAACTGACTGTAAGTTTTAAATATTGTGGACGTGATAGATATTGGGAAAATAAGGGCACAGGAAATAAATTGAATGAATGAAAATGCCACCTTAGTTTCTAAAGGATAAGTCTGTGTCCGAAGGCAATCAATACGCTTCAGAAACAAAATAACTTTTCGACTACTATAAAAATACTTCCAACCCCTCAGCTTGCCATACCACGTATGATTTCAGAAAAGTCCCTCAAAGTCTGCAGACTTCAATTTCCTCGTTTGTAAAATACAGACAACAGTACCTAGTGTGCATGTGATTGTGAAGAGTCCAAGGAGACTAGGTGTGCGAAGCACTTTACAGCACAATGCCCAGCCCAAGTTAGGTCTGAATAAATGTCCGTTACCACTGCTGCTGGTCGTGTCTCAGTACCTGAAAATACGTATTAGGGATTTTGCTTAAAGAATATTTTTGTGTATTTATCTCAGATAATTTCAAATAGATCAAATGAATCCACTCCAAGTAGACCCCATCCCCGCCACTCCATGAAAACTGCTCTGTTAAAAGCTATTGATGAGCTGCCAAGGCCGAACCTTTCAGACATTTCCCCTCTTCATCTTAAATCTGCTAGGAGTATATTCCAATTGGTCACTCCTTGCTTGAAATGCTTCCTTCAATGGCTCCCACATTCCTCCATTTTCTCTCCATTTTCCTCCCCTCTCGCTGGCCACTTCTCCACAATTTTTGCTGGTAGTATTTCAGCCTTCCAGCCCCTACACTTGACCTTGCCCTGCCCTTCAGTCTCTGGCCTTGTATCTCCTTTTTCTATCTGCACTCGCCCACTTCATAGTCTCCAAAGGTCTCGGGGCTTTTAATAATACCTCCATTCTGACAACTAAAGTTTCATTTCCAGCCTGAACACCACACACCTATATTCAACTGTCCACTCAGTAGACGTAGAACATGCTCTCAAAACTAACAAGTTCCATTCCTACCTTCGTTTCTTTTCTCCCAGACTTTCTCTTCCCACAGTCCTCCACGTCTCAGCTAACGGCAGTTTCATCCCTCCAGCTGCTCAGGTCAGAACCCTTGAATTCTTCCTTGATTCCTCCCTCCCTCTCACAAACCCCACATGCAATCGATCAGCAAATTCTGTCAGCTCTGGATTCAGAACATAGCCGGCGTCACACCCCTAATCCCGGGCTTGTCCTCATTTCCGCTGCTACCACCCTGGCCCAAGGTTGCGGCCTTGGGTCTTCCCCCACCCTTCTTCCTAACACATCTATTCCCCACTCGGCAGACAATCTTTTAAGTATAAATTAACCCAAGTGGCTCCTCTCTGAAATCCTCTGGCGGTTTCCATTGCACTCACATAAAATCCAAAGTCCCTGCAGTGACCAGCTGGACCTTCTCCCTGCCCTGTCTGGTGCACAGCAGCCATGCTGCCTCTGCCGCCCATCAGACCTCACAGGCCTGCTCCCACCTGCCTTGGCCTTGGCGTTTGCTATTTAGTCTGCCTGGAAGGCTCCACCCTATGGATACCTGTGTGGTCCACCTTCTCTCAGGTCTTTCCCCACGTGACACTTCTGCTGGTGATGAGCCCTTTCCTGGCCTCTCTCTCTTCTCTTCTTTTCTTTTTTATAATGCAGGTCTCATTCTGTTTCCTGGGCTAGAGTGCAGTGGCATCATCATAGCTCACTGCAACCTCAAACTCCTGAGCTCGAGTGATCCCCCTTACCCCAGTCTACCAAGTAGCTGGGAATACAGGCTCCTGCCAC
>CAUYRH010135277.1:0-46304 GCA_963574655.1 Perodicticus potto | reverse complement strand
TAATTGGTGGGGCCACACCTATAGTGCATCTTAGAAGGGTACAGGTGAAACTTACTAAATGAAGAATACAAATGTCTTCATACAATAACTAAGAAAATGCCATGAAGGGTATGTTAAATAGTTTGATGAAAACATTTCAGAATGTATGAAACCAGCACATTATACCCCTTGATTGCACTAATGTGCACAGCTATGATTTAATAAAAATAAAAAAAAAATTGCTTGATCAAAATGTTCAGATACATGTAGAGACTTTTGATCACACCAGACAGCAGCATTTCATGATCATCTTACTTTATACTTGCTCTCAGCCAAAAAGCCCAGGAAGTGATATGATCATCTGACTTCATTCATTCCATCAACCCTGCATTTTAGCGACACAAACTGTTTTAACTTCATTTTATTTGAAACCTGAGATTTAAGGTGATTAAGTAACTTGCTCAAGGATAAACAACTAGCAAGTGACAGAGACATCTAATCCTCTTCATTAAGCAACACTAGTCAATTAGTTGTTGATTGGTTTTCTGTGTTTGTTTGTTTTGCACAGGGAGTAGATAAATGAATAGAGAGGTGAATTATAGATGCAATCACCAGCATTCAGAAAGCAAACTACATGTGATGTAGTCTGTTTTCTGCTGCTATAACTGAATATCACAAACTGGGAAATTTAGAAAGAATAGAAGTTTATTTAGCTCACAGTTCCCGGAAGTCTCAGAGCATGGCACCAGCATCTGGTGAGGGCAGGGCAGAAGGCATCCTATGACCAGAGGGCAAGAGCTTGCATGTCAATGCAGGTCTCTCTTCCTGTTCTGAAAGTCATATGATGGAAGCCCCATCCTTATGACCTTATCTAATCCTAATTACTTCCCTAAAGTCCCACCTTCCAACACCATTAACATTTAAATGGTGTTTGTTATGTTAACATGTTTTTAACATAACAAACACATGAATTTTGGGGGCAAATTCAAACCAGACCAGTATGAATATTTCCATAAGTTTTCAAAAATAATATCTTTAAAATAAAGAAAAGAAAACATAGGCCATATCCAAATAACTTGATGGTACGTATACAAAAGTGGTTCTCAACACCAGTACATATGGAAATCTCTAATGATCAGACTCTGACCTATTTCAAGCCCTGTGCTCTTGCATTTTTTTTTTTTTTTTAGCGACAGAGTCTCACTTTGTTGGTAGAGTGCTGTGACGTCACAGCTCACAGCAACCTTCAACTCCTGGGCTTAGGCGATTCTCTTGCCTCAGCCTCCCAAGTAGCTGGGAATACATGTGCCTGCCACAACTCCAGGCTATTTTTTCTTGTAGTGTTGGCTGGGGCCAGGCTTGAACCTGCCACCCCCAGTATGTGGGGCCAGTGCCCTACTCCCTGAGCCACAAATGCTACCCTGCTGTTGCATATTTTTATGAGGGATTTGTATAAGGACATTGGCAGGAAACTGAACATATGTGCAGATGATAAAAAGCTGCAAAAGATATACTATGTGCTGAGTGGAAGAATCTAAATCCAAAAAGCCCCAAAATTGGGCAGTGCCTGTGGCTCAAAGGAGTAGGGCACAGGCCCCATATGCCAGAGGTGGCAGGTTCAAACCCAACCCTGGCCAAAAACCTCAAAAAAAAAAAAAAAAAAAGCTCAAGAATTTAAAAAAATAAATTCAATGATTCTAATAATAATTAATTTACTGGGAATATATTCAGTCAGAAAAAAGCATGTGTATACATTTCAGACAGTTAAGAGTGAATACTTAGCCTGGAATCAGGCAGATCTATACGTGAGCTATTCGTTCCACTTAACTTCTGACTTGAACGATCTTTGAGTTTCACCTAATTTCCCTGAGCTCAATTTTCTCTCCTGTACAATAGGAAAATTGCTATAAAAATTCCTATTGTTGACTAATTCTTATGGTTGACAAACAATATACAATTTTCATCAGAGAGCCCAGAATATAGTACATATGAAATTAGTGTTATCAACTTACGATGGAGTTCTCAAACACAGCCCCACTCACTGTAAGTCGAGGAGTTACTCTATGAATAGTTAGACCTGCCTAGGAAAATTCCAGAAGTGGTGCGAGTTTTTTACATTATTAGTACTATTCAAATAGAGATTAAAGGTCATTTTCTGGAGTTATTAGAGAGAAGATAGAAACACTAAATCAGAAGGTGAAGTAGAGAAAAAAATTTGACTGAAAGGTTTGACTTTAGTGACTAATTTAACTGTGATTTGAATTATTCATGACTTGTATCTTAGTAGAGCTAAAGGAATGAAAACATTACCTCTTGTCCTTTTCATTACTAATTATTGATTGAATTGTTAAAATATCATAAGTCCTCTCTCCCATGTTAAATTTATTAACATATTTTTATTCACTCTCCACTAACAATACAGAGATTCATTTACTTAGAAGTATCTAATCTTCTTTGGTTATGAATGAGTCTGTTTCTCTTATTTCTCGCTTAATGTACTCCAAAGCTGGAAGAAGTTAATATAATTTTAAAAGACAGGATGATTTTATACATTATTATTTAAACCAGGATATTTTGAGATGAAAAAGGGGCAGTAACCACACAGGCTTCTTGGAAAACAAGAATAAACCAGACATTTCTGGGCAAACTGGAATATATGATCACTTTAAATATAATTGCCTAAAATCATTAATTTTCAAGTTTTTAAAAAATGTCTAATTATTGGGAAAGTTTTGTGGGAAGTTTTATGAAAGAGAACCACAGATCTGACAAATCTCCCCAAGAACTGGCTATAGTTGACTCTGATCTTTCAGATGAGATTTGCTCTTGCTGAAATGCACCCAGGTCATTTGCTACAGCATTTTCTTTTGTTTATTGATTATGGATCACCATATCAATACAATAATAAAAGATACTCTTTAAGTAATTAATAATATCTCACTGCAAATAGACACATGTCAAAGTGTTAAGTAAGAATAAAATATAAAATTCTTTTTCTTTCTTTTTCCATCTTTCCAATTTTTCCCCTCATTTCTTTTTAAGAAGTGAGTTAACTGACTGAAATTTTCATTTTTTTCTCTAGTTGTTAAAAAAAGAAAACTTTCAGGCGGGAGAAACTTTCTGCTTTTTATGTCTCCAGTATGACTTTGTAAATTATGCACCTTTTTAAAATAGGGTTTTGAGATGACTGGAACTTTGGAGAAGCTTCATTATCTAAACACATTTGGACTGATGGGAGGCTAGATATATAATTTGCTCAGATGATGCATTGCCAATGCTGAATAAGGTGGAAAATTTCAATACCGTGAATCATTTTGAATGTGCAAAACTGGGCAGAAGGCCAGGGAGATACAATGGATTAATGGGCTGAACTGTCACTACTGAAGATATGAGTTCAAATCTTGATGCTCGGAGCGGGGAAAGTCAAGCTAACAATTGATCTTTTAAACATTGAGAGGCAAATCTCAAAAGAATATAGAGAAGGTATGATATTTAATAAAAGACAGGAGTTAGCTGTTTGGAAACTTGTTAAGTTTAGGGGGAGTAGAGGAAGGTACAAGAAAAAACATAGCAAATTCATGAATTCCTTGAATGTAAATTATTAATCTTAGTCAAATTAAAACATGACAGTAATAGGTGAAGCTTTCATATGCTTATGAATTTTTAGTTTGTCCTATACCAGGAATGAGTTTGGTGACCTAAAAGGCAAATAGAAAAAAGGCAGGTGGGCTATGTTTCCAACCAGAGGTTTTATATTATTTTATTTTGTAGTAGTAAGTCCATAAGCAATCTGTATTTGAAATTAAAATAGCTTCAGACATACTTCTTATGTAATTTGAGGATCTTTTATGATTTAAAAGAATAAAATATTTTCCAATGATTTATTCATAAAACTGTATTAGGTTGAGAAATCTAAGGAAATCATCTGTATTTGACCATTTTTACCTTCAAAGATGGAGACTACATGTGGTTAAGCCTAATATTTATTTTTTTGCATAAGGATGAGAGAAAGCATCTACTGAGCATTGTGTTATTCACATAAAATACACTTCCTCATTTAATCTTCACTACCACACTATATGGAAATTTAGATCTAAAAAGTTCAAGTAACTTTCTCCAGTCCCAAAAGTAAAAACTGGTATAAGTGATATCAAATGAAGACCTTTTTATCACCACGTAAGGTTGCTATGTATAATCATGAAAGTTTTTCACTGCATAAGGCGTGCAGCCAAGGAGGAAAGTGAGAGCTTACACTTAACCTGTGTTCTACCCAACTAGCTGAGATCCCTGGTGGCAAACCGTATTTTTCAAAGAAGGCTGAACCAATATATAACTCATCCCACATGCATTTCTTACACTGTGATGTTGCCACTCCTCCCCTGAAAGGCAGAAACTATTCTTTTTTTCCTTAAAGCTGGCAGAACTTTACAACTGCCTTCAACAATGCAATGAAGCAGAAGTGTCCCTGTGACTTCTGAGGTTAGATGAACAAAGGAAGCATGACTTCGCCTGAGTGCTTTCTCTCTTGGGATAAGTAGAGTGGGGGCCGTGAGCCCATCTGTTTGTATTATTAAATTTATTTTTTTATCAAGGAAGTGTGCAATTTACTTGACATATTGCATCTTTTATTTTCAGGTGGGGAGAGAAAGAGGTGAGGGTGTTGATGATGAGAATCAACTTAAAACACGGTTAAAAAAAAGGGGGAAGAAGAAGATTTTTTTGAGAGACGTTTACAGGTGGGGAAAAAGAAACCAGTTTCAAACTTGACAGACTACCAAGAATTTCTCGGATAAATAAAATCAAAATGAAGCTCAGTTTCTGTGACTTAAGTTCTTTACGGCCCTCAAAATGACCTACGTTTGTATAAAATATTGATATAACAATCATACCACTTTCTTAAGTGATAACATTGATAAAAGACACGATGAACTCGAACATATGTCTTTGGCAAACACAGTCAATGTTCCCCAAAGGGCCCTACATAAATTAAACCTGTAGGAAGGCACAGTGCAAGGTAAGATGTGTAGAGATTTCATCAGTCATCTACCTCCTTGACTTATTTCAAGCTCTAGGTACAGTGACCAATGAATATTTTCATGGCTATTATAGATCCATGAGACTGTTTAAAATCCAAAACTGTATTCTGTTCCTGAAAAATAGACTCTTAACCCCTATTACTTTATCAAGTTAGGCTGTACACTTGTATAATGTATTATATCACTATAATACGATAGAAGCTACTTTTTATTTGAAGAAAGATCTGTGTATTTTTCATTCTATCACTCTCTCAAATTTAAAACAACTTAAACATATTTTCTTCTCTCTTTTATTGGCCAGTGTTAAACAACACTGCTAATCTAACTTTCATTTCACTGATGGTCCCAAGGCACCCAAACCCAGTCTCTGAAATGACATGCAGATCAGATTACTGTGCTCTGTTGCAGACTTCGAGATAAAATTGTTGCTTCTGGGCCTTAGCAGTACAAAAGCCTCTAATGTTTATTATTTTTTGTTCCTGGCTTGGCAGTGTATCTCCACAGGAATGTCTTTTGGCAGATAAGTTTTCTAAGGCCAAGCTCTTCTCAGGGAGGCAGAGAAATTCAGCAAAACCATTTTACGAAGTCAGAGAAAACATTTGCGGGTAAGGTTTTAATTATGATGTAAAGGACTAAGGTCAAGCTTTAGGGCATACTTGAAAAGAAGCCTACAAGAAATTTTGTCTTTCAGCTCTTCAGTGATGTGCCTGTGTGTAACAACTGGGGACCTCAACGCTCGTCGAATTTATCAGTCCAGTTGCTAAGTGTTTCCCGTCTCTTGTTTGTTTTTGCCAGCCTAAGCACACCACATGAACAGTTTCTCATCATTACAGGCCAGTTCCAATACACATGCTCAGACAAGAAAAGGGTAAGTCCTACTGTTGTTAGGCACATGAATTCCCAGGCCAGTTCACGAATGGCCTAACTCTAAGAGTAGGAATAAATTGAGGGATGGGAACCTTTCTTTCCTCATTCAGTCACAGCTCTTAAATGAAGCTTTCTGGGTATGTTTCTTCAAAGGCAGATCTTTTTCTTTCTGTATTCTATGTAAGCCAACTATTCCAGCCAGGATGTCTAGTGCTTAACCTGAGGAATAGTCCCCCATCCCAAAGCTGCAGAGAAAAAACTGGCTTTGGACTTGGTGATGAGCAACGCGTCTGTCCTCACTGCTGAACCATACTAAAGAATCTTTCAAACGTCGTTTTGGATGATATCCCATAGAATTTACACACAGAGATTAAGATTAAAACTTTAAAAAGGAGTAAATAAAGTAGTAAAAGTAATAATAATAGGGATCCATAGCACTTTTTAAGAAGTAATGGCTATGAACTAGGCTTTATTTTCCTGTCCTTTAATTATCTCAGTAATCCTGGAGTCACAGGTTGTCATTTCCATCTTAGAGAAGAGAAAATTGAGAGTCAGAGAAGTTAAAAAAATATCCCAGTGGCAAACTGGAAATATATCTATGTTCTGGTTCTAAGGACCTCACATTTTTAACCATGCAAACCATTATAATGCTCTCATTATAACAAATGAATTCTTACCCTCTGGATATTGTTTGGGTTTAGTATGCTTTACTTGCTTCACTGAGCAGATTAGACACTTTAATACAATTGTTCTGATAGATTTGTTTTGACTTACCTTAGCCTGAAAGAATGGACATCTGCTTGCTACTGTACTTGATAATTGCTTTTAAAATAGGACCTTGATATTAAAGAAAATGATCCTTGAGCTTCTCAACTCTTTGTAAAGACAGAAAAATGTTTCTGAAAAGTAAACATGAGACTTTATATTCAAGGTCAGTTTTGATCATAATATCAGAAACAAGACAGCTTATTTTTCATAGACTTCCTATTCCTATGTCTATGTTGGCATAAATAGTCGTAGTTGATACATGCCATAGCACTTAGTTCTTCCCTACTGAAATCCTCAATGAACACAGTTATACTCCCTGCAGCAGGCCATATGGGGCTTAATCTGTACTTAAGACCATTTGTTCAGCTAAACACATTTTAAGGTCTCGTGATTTAATTCATTAATGCCACAGCTTGGTGCAACTTTTAGTCAGGGTCACATAATTCTCTGTGGTCCTTGAGCTTTAGATATAGCGGAAAGCTACTTTTTCTAGCATGGAAATGCCCTTGATCTGGCAGGATATAAATCTGGTGGTGTGCTGCTCTGTTAAGAATGGGCCTCTTTCTCCTTTCATTCAGACCTCTCAAGGCATTAACCTGAAAGCACTCTCGGTCTCGCCAAATCATACTCTCTCACCCCTGTCGATTAAATGCCTCTGATTTTCAACATTACTCTTTCCTTAAAAGAGAAAAAAATCTGTGTTATCATATTACCATTTTACTTTATTATTTTATTTTCATTTTCTAATCTCTCAAATGGATGGAGTCCCCTGGCTCTATTGACTTTTGCTTCTATTGATTTTTCCGTGGCAAGTATTTATTGCCTATTTACCCGATAACCTGCTGCATTTTGCCTTTCTGACTTTCCAGCTGGTGGAAACTGCCTTTTTGAAAGTCACCTGAGACTTGCTAATGACTGAATTCAGCAATTTTTCTCAGGTCCCCTACCTCATATTTTTTTAATAACTTCTCTAAGTCGCCTTAATAGTGTGGTTAACATTTATTGAGCTTCCACCATAAGCTCTTCCTATTGAAGCTTCATAGAACACTACAGGCTAGATATTCTACTTAATATCCATTGTAGATGAGAAGCCACATCTCACCCAGATAAAGTAAGTCATGTAACTGCATTTGAAACAGCAGAAGTTAATTCCTTAGCCTATACTCTCCACTTGGTAGTCTCCTGTTCCTGCATTATTATTAACTTGGCAACACTTATATTGATAGGCTTCCTCTGCATTGCATTGCAAATGTTTACCTTCAGATGCCACATCTTCCCAATTAGATCATAATTTCCTTGATTGTAAGGGAATTATATGTTTTAATCTCCCAAATATGTCTTGTGGTTTTCCTATGTAGTTACTATTATATTTACCATATTCATAAAGTTTAAAGAAGATGAAATGTCCTTTGTTCTTTCTGACATTTAGTACCATAAGATAATCAATGCATGGAAAATCAAAATAATAGATTTTATTGACTCACTCTTTTTGAATGACAGGAAAATTGGATGATAAGACAAATACAAGAGTGTGAATTTATAGCAGGGTATAGATGGGAAATTTTAACATCCCAATAAGGAGATAAGTTTATCTTTCTATTTCTTGTTCACTCCCAGGAAAGCTAAGTGGCCATGGTTACTCCCACCATTGGGCCCCATTGGGGATCAGACAGGAAGGAGGGTTTCTAAGGAAACAAATATGGAGCTGATCGCAAGAGTATTAGTCTGGTCACCACAAGGGTGTCTCCATAAAATGAAGGTGACCTAGTGAACTTAAAGATGTAAAGTTCTAGGATTCTATGAAAGAGAGCAAATAATTATGATGAAGAAAAAGAGGGAGAAATTAGGTAATTTCCTCCAGGGGATCTTGTTCTTGGAGCATGGCACCCTCCAGGGCTTTGGAAACCGTCACTTGTTGCCTGGTTCTGAAAAGTCCACGTTGAAGCGAGGTTCCCCTATTCTTCCTTCTCTCCAATTTCACTGATGGTGTGGAGGTGCCATACTCACAAATTTACTGGTCTCCTCCTTTCTTCTGTTAAACTCTTTCTCAAAACTTACATTTTTTCAGAAAGAAGATGTACAAATGCCTCTTGATGGGCTAAAAAGGGGCTCAAGATCATTCAAAATAATAAAGAAAAGAACAATTAAAACTTTACTAAGTTACCATCTCTCATGCATCCAATCACCAAATTTGTGTTCAGCTGTCAATATGTTCTCCTGTTGAGACTGTAGTTGGGAAAAGATTTTCATAAATTGATGGTAGAAATGCAAGATGGCACCATCCCAAAGGAGAGATATCTGGAAATATCTAGCAATACTAAATATGTAGATGCCATTCAACTCCTCATGCCTCTTTCTGGGAATCATAACCCAAAGTAACACTAGAAAAAAATATCACCCAGGGTTATTTTCTCTGTTATTTTTATAATTAGCAAAAGAGAAGGATAATATGAAATATTCATGTAGAGGGCATGAATTGTATAATACTGGTGCTAAGCCATTGATGGGAACTTGTCAATTAAAAAATCCAGCAATAGGCTCAGTATCCCTAACACAGCGGTAATGGTGCCAGCCACATACACCAAGGCTGGCAGGTTGGAGCGTGGCCTGGGCCTGCTGGACAATGACAACTGCCAACAAAAAATAGCTGGGCGTTGTGGCAGGCATCTGTAGTCTCAGCTACTTGGGAGGCTGAGGCAAGAGAATTGCTTAATGATTCTCTTGGGATTCTTAAATCTCAAGAGTTTGAGGTTGCTGAGAGCTATGATGCTACGGCACTCTACCGATGGTGACAAAATGAAACTCTGTCTCAAAAAAAAAAAAAAATCCAGCAATAGCCACATTAACCAAGGAATAATCTTTGCACCACTGAAAGTGAGACCACCATACATTTATACTTCCTGAGAAGTATATTGCTTTGGGGAAGGAAGCCACAAATGAAGAAAGGGTAGTAAAATATTGACAGCTATTGAATGTAGAGAGAAGTATACAGATCTGTTATATTAATCCCTCTCTCCTTAGGTCTATTATAGAAATTTTAAAAATTAAAAGTTAAAAACACAAAAGTTTCCCTTCAGATTCCCATTTCTCTCATCTAACAAATTAAAAATCCTAGATAAAATATTGGGGTTTCTATAAAAGCTTCCTAGAAATAATAGCATTCAATGTGTTTTTCCTAAAATATTAATTTTTCTAATTCTATTTCATTATAAATATTGCCATTTTTGGAGTAATTCCATGTACATTAGCATAATAAGGACTCTCAGCAGTAGCATGGTTTAACTTTATTTTATCCAGGATTTTTCTTACATCGCCAGCACCTGTGATTTTAGTCAGTGGACACTTGTTGCACAGAAAGAACTACCTTTTCAAACAGGCAAGAGAGTGTGGTAGTTAGATTTTCAGGTGAAATGGTCTGTGGCAAGTGAAGGAAGTAGTGTTCATTCCCCTGTTTGAAACCCTTCAATAGTTTCTCAATACCTAAGGAACTAAAGTCAGAACTTCTCAAGAAGGTTCATGATACCCTTCCTGATCCAGCTTTTATCTAGTATCTTTAATTTCCCAGTGACCCTCCACAAGAGCCCTGGACTGGAGCTGAAGTAAAACACTTGGGCACTGCACTGCTTGCCCATGTGACTCTGTGCCCTCTGGCTTCTGCACCTGTGCATCTGAAGGTTTTTATCTGACAGAACCATGCCTCTCTTCTTTACAGCCTTAATTATCTCAGTCTAATTTCTAGTTCAGAAATCACTTTCTGGAAGATGCCCCCAGGCAGAGCAATCGTTTCTTCCTCATCTTCTGTCAATGCCCAACAACAACGGTGGTAGTGGTGGTCACACGTGTGTGGCTTTCTCTGACTTGCCTTTCTCTCCCACTAGACTTTGATCTCCTTCAAGACAAGGACTGTCTGTCTGCACCTTATGTTCTCTGCAATCTCAGAGGAGGGTGTGTTTGTTCAAAACTATCTGTGAAAGTAAAAGAAGGAAAAGGTAATAATACTCATATGAATATGAAAAGCATAAAAGTGTTAAAATTCATAGTTCCCATTAAGTAGAGATACCCCTGAAAGGAACACTGTAGTTAAAAATTCAGAACAAGTCACAAAAGAGGAATATTTGATTATTTCCAGAAAGCAACATTCTTTTCTGCAAGATGAAGGCAGAGAGTAAGAGGGCACTCCATTTCTGAAGAGGAAAGACACAAGGGCATGGGATTATTCATGGAGAGGATAAAGGATAATACAATTGAAGGTCTTGGCTTGCAGGGATAAACTTGGCACAATCTATAATTTTATGAAAATCTCAAGCTATGTAGTACCAAAAAGCCACTAACAGTGGTAGTACCAAAGGGACATTCAGCTATGGGGTTGGAGGGGAGGAAAGGCTCACATAAGTTCCCCTCTTCTCTTTCTTTGTTAGGAATCAGGGAACAAGCTCTTTCAACCCCAGCCCCCAAGTTAAGTACAAATGTTAGCAAATGCTATTCCAAGATAAGTCCCCTAAGCTCTCCTCCAATCAGATCTCTATTCTTGAGCCCAGTCCGTGCATGGGAGTTCTAGAAACACTACTGTGCACTAAAAGTCTGTCTCATTTTCTTACAAGTGTCTTTTTTAAAAATCATTAATTTCCATTCTGTGTCTGCACTTATCTCCATTTTTTTCCCTTTTTAAACAAATTACTTACTGGCAACTCATTTTTTTAAAGCTAGATGTTTTGTATTTCATACGGAGTAAATAAGCAACATCCAAATGCAGATGACCTTTTCCTTCCATTCCAGAGACTGTGTCTTAATGGGTCCTTATTATCTTTCAAGAAAATTGCAGAATGGAGCACCATGGAGGAGTGACCGTCCAATCCATTTTCTTGTTCCTCCACGTGTGTCATTTGTCATTTTCCCCCGCATGGCTGCCAACAAGCTTTCAGTTTCCTGAGTTCCATCAAAATACTCCAGGTGCTTTGGGGTTTTGCTTTCTTTTTTATGGATTGGGTTTATTTACATTGATTCAGAAAGTGACAAAAAGCAAGCAAACAATTATCCACATGGTCCAGACGTCTCTCCTCTTGTAACTCAAATGAAAGTGGCCTGACAATGTCTCCCAGCCCCTACACTTGGGCTCTCTCAGCAGGCAGGCTCCATGGAGTGTGCCAGCATCGCCCTGGTCAGCTGCCAGCCTGACTGACAAGCTATAATTGCCAGAATACAGCTTGCTGCCATCAATTACACAGGCGTTGTTAACTGAGGTACACATGCTCTAATTCATCATGCCACTTTTGCTGTGGCTGTGTAATGTTCTAGCCACAATCTCAGAAGTAATATTCCTTAGTTGAGGAAGGTATATATATAATTTTAGTGATTTAAATAAAGCCCTAATTTCTGGGGTTAGCTTTAAATAAAATTTTGAGGAGGCACCTCTCATTGCTCTTTGTTTTTCTAGTATCTCCAATTTTTCTGTCTTATTTTGACTCTTTCTGGTTTGTCTTTCTATATCATTCCATGTCTTTGGCCAGAAATGCCAAATATATCTGTACCTAATGCATCATTTGGATGGCATTTCTTACAAGTGTCTTTTTAAAAAATCATTAATCTGCATTCTAGGTCTGCAACCACACCAGCCAATTTCAGAAGGCTGGTTGAAGAGTATTTTCTCAGTGGGAAAAGTGCAAGGATTTGCAATGCCTGCTATGGGGTATGACATCACTATTTTATAGTGTTCTCCAATGCCACTCTCTAGAAAAAGATTCTACAAAAGTAGACCCTTTAAAATATTTTAAAGTCATATGTTGACATGGTACCTCTTCAGATGATGACAAATAGAGAAGATTTCATGCTCACCATTAATTCAGTTTCCTTCTAAGGACCTTTCCTGTGCTTCAGAGGCTATAAACCCTCCCAGACTCCCTTGTGTGGAGGGTAGTACAAGTATCAAGGTTCTGTCCGTGAGGTGCAAACTTAATTTCAGAACTCAATTATATGGGAAGAAACGCATGCTTAAGAAAGCCATATTGGTTTAGGTGGATGGTGGCTTGTAGGATGTAATTCTGAATCCAACAAATGGGAGAGTGGTTTCTTGATTCCTCGATCACAGATGAGGTGGGACCGGTAGGTCCAGTTTCCCTAGTTTCTTTCGTTTGGCAAAGAAACAGATTCCTGGGCCGGCCAGTTTTGTGCTGTTAAATGGAGAGTCATTCTTGGTGGTCTGATCCACTGCTGGTTTTACAGCTTTTCTGCCCACTCTATGAACACCTAATTGACTCCCTTAAACTAGATAAAATGGCTTCTATTATCTGCAAATGTCCTCTGACTGATACAGTCTGAAGCCCATTAAGTCATTATGAAAATAGACCATGAGACAGAGAAAAAGCTAATGAAACCATGAGCATTGTTTCAGCCTCACCCTAACCTGACCTTGCTCCTAGAACTTGCTCTGACAATACTTCCTCACATCCCACAGACATCTGTCTCTTAGGCTCGATTCAAATTTCACCTTCTTCATGAAGACTACCCTGCTAACCTCCACCCCATAACTATCATCTTCCAGCAAAATGACACTCTCTCTATTCAAACAACATACACTATTGCTTATATATTGAGTACTTTTCCTTTCCAATTCTGTATATTGTTTAATGTAGATCTCTGAGAAACTGTGTTCTCAAAAGCTTAGATGGCAAAGATGTGATTTTGTTGTTGTTTGTGTTGTCCATGAGGCATCCAAGCTGCTTTGCACAAGTGTGCATGTGTGGACTCACACATACACACAGAGCACAATTACTATAACACAGAATATGCTCAATAATATTGGTTTGATTGGCTCAAAATGATTACAAATCAGTTTATCCTAAGTAAGTTAAAATGCATCACGTTTCTCTTACCACTAAACTATCATAGCTTAATATAGAGAAATGAATTTTTAATGATGGAAGGTCACTTTCATTTTAAATAGATAAAGTTTGTTAATATGGATCTGTGTGGGCTGCTGGAGGAGCCATGGGCAGAAAAGAGAAGCAGTATGCTTCAGCCTCTCAAGTTTATTTTCATCTGCAAACAGGAGCTTTTGTGGGATCCAAGTGATGGTTCTTGTGGTGCAGCTTCTACAGAGTTATTAGTTCATAGCCCCACTGATAACAGACAGGTGTAGTTTGGAATCTAGGCAGTGCAGCTAATCTCCCTGGTACCATCATTACCATTTACTACAATTGTGAGATCTTGCATAAGTTATTGAACCATTCTGTGTTTCAATTTAGTCCTCTATAAAATAGCAATAACAATACCTAACTCATATGTCAACAAGAGTAATAAGAATGTATGACACATAACTGCTATTATTATTTATCTAATGATGTTTTTTGCTTGCTATGAAGATGAATTCATCAAATGTCATTCATAGAGTCTTAAGGCATTCAGGGTTCATATTAGTTAACAAACTAGGTAATAATGAGCTATGTTTTTGGCTCCCCTAATGTTCACTGATCCTTTTTGCAATTGAACCTATAACTTAAACTTGACTATCTTGACTTTATAATGAGTAAAAGAGAAATATGCAGACAATGCCTTTCAAATTATCTAGGAAAGCCTATTTTCACAGATGACATTCTAATCAAATTCTTTGGAGAAGGTGGGCTGGTATTCTTTGGCTATAAAGAAGATATGAGCAGTGTTTGGCACATAAAAGTAACTGTTGATTGATGAAATAAATAAATGCACTAACAAATAAGAAAATGAAGATTTTTTTTTAATTTTTTTATTTTATTTTAAATTTTTGACACTCATTCTACTGCCTGGGCTAGAGTTCCATGGAGTGAGCCTAGTTCACAGCAACCTCACACTCCCGAGTTCAAGTGGTTCTCCAGCCTCAGCCTCTTGAGTAGCTGGGACTACAGGTGTCCACTACAATATTATTTTCTGTTTTAGTAGTGGCAAGATCTCCCTCTTACTTGGGCTGGTCTTGAACTCCTGAGTTCAAGAAATTCATTCACTTTGGCCTCCCAGAGTGCTAGAATTACAGGCATGAGCTACCATTCCTGGCCTAGAAATTTTCTTTTTAAGTTAAGAAATTTAATTTAAGAAATTTAGTTCTTTAAGAATATGCCTTCGATTCTTCGGGGAATTGAAGAATGAGGATGAGAAATGTGCACGACTGGGTGTGAGCTGTTTTTAAAGTTCATGTATTAAACATCTTGCAAGAGAAGAAAAGGTTATAAATCAAAAAGTTTTTGAAGCACTGTGATAGAATCCCAGGGATTTCCCTCTCCTGCTCCAAGTAAGGAAACATTTTCTCCTGATATTTTTAGTATTAATTTTACCTAGCAGTAATGGAGGCAAAATGCCAATTTTGTTCACATTAATCAAATTGATTGCCAAGTTCACACCATTGGCTTCTTGCAGGGTGGGGTTTGCCAGCCTGGGTGCACTAATGGTATTTACATTGTCCCCAAAGGGTAGTAAATAATGGAGTCTTGTTTAGATGTGACAGCAAGAAGGGAGGCACTTCCAGACCCAAACCCAGAGTGGCAAGTTACAGGATCTGAGAAGCATATCACAGATCCTGCCCCTTTTCAAACTCCTTCCTCAAGGGAATGACCACGGGTTGTCTGGAACTCTCATCGAGCTGCTTCTCAGCTGAGGCCCATTTGTGTGTGTTTTTCCAACTGGCAATTCAAAAGGTCAAAAAGGGATTGGATAAACTTAAACTTTATAGCAGCAAGATTGCAATGGGCTCTTTGTGTCTGCCTTTATTATTATCTCAGTGGTGGAAAATGCCCCCTCTGTGTTCACCTGCTCTAGGAAGGATGAGAGGAATAATGCAGTCTTTAATTTCCGATCTTACTTTAAGTTAATCCTACTGTGATTCCTTTTCCCGTGGGGGAAAAAAAACGCTATTTGAAGACTTGTGGCATTGACTAACCAGTAGAGTGCGGCTGTTTGTGATGTTAAAATAGACCCTCCCCCCTGCTGTTGTCACTTCCAGGTTGGCACATCCAGATTGCATCATCACCTTGCTAGGGATAATTTACATAACCCACAACACTTTGAAGGGCTGCTTGTTTGCTTTTCACAGAAAAAAATAAGCAGACTCTGCAAAGTCAAACTAAACATTTATTAAAATGTGTGAGTTTGGGGGGTTGATTTGTTGGGTTTGGGTGACAGTTTTATGTTTTTGTTTTATGTTTTGTACAACTGGACGAGAAATTTCCAGACGCCTGCCTTCAGAAGACCCTCTGCGTTTTGGATTAGAGATGTAAGGTAAAGGAGGAACATGTTTGAAGACAGAAAACCCTGGCTTGACTTTGGGGCATGGAGGGGAACACTTGAGTTCACAGCTCATTCATGCCCAGGTTCAAGGTGATTCCATCACCTGCAGTGGGATTAAGGTGGAACTGGTGAAGAGCGATCTGTCGCTCTACTTGTACATGAATTTGTTTTTTTCAAAAATCAGAGAAAGAACTAACATCCTCTGCTTTAACTGTAACACAAAGTTAGAGAGAAAAAGGGGTTTTTCTTCCATTTAATCACTTCTTTACATGCATTTATAGTAATTAGACATCAGATGCAGTAGCTAAAGCAATTACTGTATGTCATTTCAGAGAATTACAGTATAAACATACAGTAAATACTCAATAATCCATGACAAGCTACTTAAAAAGTAATAAGGAAATTTAATTTAAAATGTGGGAGCTGAGATGCATGAGGTACTTCTGAATGAAATGCCCACAATTACAAAAGAGATTCTGGCTATGAAAATCTATCAGCATTAATTTATTACCCACCCACAGGGTGGGTCATTAGCTATCTCTACCCAAAACTAATATTAGCAATATTAAATAGTCTCTTATAAGATAAAGCCCTCTTCCTTCTCTCCTTCCCCCTCCCTTCCCCCTTTTCTTCTCTTTTGCCCTTCCCTCTCCTTTTTCTTTCCTACTCACATATATACCTTTCCACATGCATACATTATGCCCCAAAATATACACCAAAAATCCAGATGACACTTAAACATTAACCAGAGAGCTATGACATTCTTTAAATTTCACTTTCAAGATTCTTTGCCTGTCCCAACCCCCCTGACACACTATAATAAAATGTATATGGAATTTAGAACTTACTGAACTTGAATTTTAATTGCAATTTATTCACTGAGGAATTTTGAGCAAGTCGCGCAACTTCTCTGTGTCTCAGTTACATTATCCTTATAGCAAAAGTATAATTATTTATTTTCAAGTTGTTTAAGGAACAGGGTGACAGAAAGTAATCAAAGCATCTGGGGTTGAGAAGGAACTGGGTGACTGGCTACTAGTCTTATGTTACCTATTTACCTAAATGCAATTAATAAGCTTGTAACTTTTTAGCTTGTATAGGTTCTTAGACTAATGACTGTGATGTATCTGTCAACTGCTATGTTACATACATTTGTCCTCCATTAAGGTGTATGTTCCTCCAATGTATAAAAAAAACGAAGAAAAACTCTATGTTCATCATCTATAATTCACTAGGACTTTATAAATTCCCATCTTAATTATTCATAGACAGTCTTTTAAAACTAGAATATTTACCTCTCCTTACCTCCCAAGTTCCCCATGTAACATCCTTCTCCAGTATAATATAATGAGAAGAGCACATTAAGAGGGTAAGAGATCTATCTAATTTTGGAATGATCGTTAAACTCTGGAAGCTTCCATTTTCAAAAAGTAGGATAATAATACCTACTTAATACCTACTTTGTAAACTTGGTAGGAAGACCAACTCAGACAATATCATTACTTCATTTATTCATCATATGAATGCCACTGTGCTGTCTTCTTCCAACTACCAGGGAGCCTGACATGTAGAAATTAATTTATAAGTGTGAGTCCCTCTATTCCTAAGCACGCATTTTGCCTACTAGCCAGATTAACTTTTCCCAAAATATGTTAACTTGTTAACAGAAAATACATTGCCTAAAAAGGGTTCCAGATCCAGCTAGGTTGGTAAATATTATCTAATTTAGTCTCTTCCTGTTTATTTCTAGTATAGTTAAGCGTATTTAAGGCTCTAAAAACACCATTAATGGTTAAATGAAGATGCTAGGGTTAAAGATATGTACATTTTAATTTTAATAATGGAAAAATTACCCACCAAGCACAAGAGCACCTCCATAGTTGACCACCTCCTGAAACAGACCTAATTTTCATAGACCAGACATGCACCACATGTACGTATCAGTACAGTGGACCCAGTTCTTTATATTGACCAAATCCATATGGTGATCAGTTTATTGCAGTCCTTGGGTGGTCAACTTGCAGAGCTTCTCCTACATACTATACATGTATGTCAAATGCCACCAAAAGTAGAAATACAGTCTGTACTGATATTATGCAATAGAGTCTCTCTTCCTAACCTGTCATTTTTAAGATATATAAAACCAAGTACCTGAGAGAGAATCATTCATGTGACATAGATTACTAAATACATTCAAACAAACCCAGCAGTAATTCTCCAAGGACAGGTTTTTAAAGCTAGAAAAAGAGTTGGTGAGATTTAACTAAATACTAATGATTTGGCTCAGCGCCTATAGCATACCAGCCTATGGCACCGGCCATACGCACGGAGGCTGGCGAGTTCAAAACTGGCCCTGGCCAGCTAAACAATGACGACTGCAACAACAACAAAAAAATAGCCAGGCATTATGGAGGGCACCTGTAGTCTCAACTACTTGGGAGGCTGAGGCAAGAGAATCACTTAAGCCCAAGAGTTTGAGGTTGCTGTGAGCTGTGATGCCACAGCACTCTATTGAGGGTGACAAAGTGAGACTCTGTCTCAAAAAAAATAAATAAATAAAAATAAATAAATACTAATGATTCCAGATATTTATTTACATAATCTTCCCAGAAATTTTGTAACATAGTCACTAAGGCTATTTTTACATTGACGAAGCTGGCTCAGAGAATTAAGACATTTGCTGGATGTCCTGTGGGTACAAGCAGTGTTCTCACCTCCTCTACCGTAGTCCACAGGAATCTGATAGGGTTTTTGGTGCACATGCTGTTGAACTTCATGGCTAGTATAGGTACATCAGAATGGGGCCTCAGGGCACATTTATTAATTTAAATGGTCAATTCTTCTATATGTGGAAAATCATTTAGGAGAAAGATTAACCTTATTAGTCTATGGGGAACAGAGGTAACAAGAATACTGGTTCTTGGTCTTTATTTTATATTATACATAATATCATCTCATATCTGTCTGGGACAATGCAGCCAATTGAAAAGGCCAATATCTGTTCCAGAGGTGACTCCATTCCAGCCTGAGGGGACAATTCTAGAATGGCAGAGCACTGTTGGGGCCACCATTGTGTCCTACTTCCCTCCTTCTGAAAATTATGCTGGGCCCATCCATCTTGATGCCAGTTTCTTTTTGCTTTTATCACTCTCTGAGTGAAGGGCTCAACTACAACTTGACTTTCCCTTAGAATTGAAAACAATGTGACCTAAACATGCGAACCCTTATATTAATTTGAAATAAAAAAAGAAAAAATTCCACAGTTTTACTTTTTCCAGGAACACTGGCTCAAAAATTCTCAAATTATTTGGAACTAGTAAACAAAATAAAACAAAACAAAAACACCATAAATAAAATAGCTCCAAAATCTCCTCCACTCCATTCCCCAGGGATCTGATACAGAATCACTCTCCACAAAACAGTGTCCAGGACTGGGTATAGCCCTGTTACACATGTACTGAGCAATGGATTTTCTACCATTCCTCTTAGGACAATATTTCTGAGTCCAGTTCTCTCTGTCAGAACATGTTTTACTCACCTATCAGGATTCTTTATCTTCCTTTCTCTTTAGCATTCTGTCCTGTTCTTGGTGTTTCTGTCCTCTCTGCCAGGGTAAATAATCACATCCTTCTGTGTCTCTTTCTGTCACCCCACCACAGCTTCCCTTTGTGGTTCATTTTATCTTGTGTTTTCATGGCTGGTGACTTTATTTCACTTTTGTAGTAACACAGGCCCACCAATCCCTTTGCATATATCCAAAACATATATAAAACACAATTTGGATTTGTTTAAGGAGCAGCTTCAGAAACAAAGCAATGACGTTCTTTAAATTAAGGAAATAAAGAAGAATATTATGAATTGTTTTTAAAAAGGGGAATGGAAGGGGAAAAAACCAGGCCCCTCTTTACTACTTTCAAATGCAAAACTGACTATAAGAAGTGCTGGAATGTTCTTTTCCAGAATGAATGTAGGGAAAAGCCTATTCCTCCAGGAAAGATTTGGAAATACTTTTTAAGCTTGCTGAGATCTTGTGGAGAATTATGATTATAACAAACCTGGGAAATAATTATTGTTACAGAATGCCTGTTAGAAGGCTTATTTTATGCCAAAGAGCTTAGCTGATTTGGAATTAAATCAAAAAGAGTCTTTGCGTCTCTGTTGAGTAGTTCCTTGTTTTCTTTTTGCAAAGCACGGCGAGGTTCAGCCGATGTGGCCTCCAGCTCTATCAAGCACATTCCTGTGGGCATCGTGTCATGCTATGTTGTAGAAACAGACAAGTTGGCCATTTGGCTCTATTTGAGGATCAGAAGTATTTTGTGACTACCATGGGATACCCAGCACAGTATTTTGGTAGTCACTTTTAAGTTCTAAGAAAAATCTCATGTCTTTTTAAAAATTACTATCCTTATTGTCAACACTCACTAAAGTATATAGAGAACACCCATATGCATTTTTTTCTCTTTACATTTTCTAATCGACTTTTGACACTACATACATTGCAAAAAAATTTTAGATTTCTTATAAGACAATATTATCTCATTATATCTTGGTCAGACTTCATTTAGAGACTCTAATATTCAAAGTCCACATCTGAATGCAGGACACATATGGCCTAATGTGGCAGAATAGCAAAATAAATCCTAATTAGATTTAGGCATTATGTGAACAGACCTATATGAATCAAATGTACCATGTAGAACATTCTGGAATCTTTCTTTGGCCAATGTTATTATTCTTTCATTTCTCTTTCTCCTTCTCTTTCTTCTCCTCCTCTAGTTCCTCCTCCAGATCAGTTGATAATTTAATTTCAAACTATAGCTTTAAAACTTACATGCAACTTACAAGGTACTTGTCTATTTTCTTCATCTAGTCATCACTATTTAGACAAAAAGTGACAGACTGCATCTGGCAACACTTAATGTTCAAAAGCAGAATTAAACACCTGTCTGATCAAACTAAAGCCATTGGCCCTGTCACAGTTACAGGGCCCACAAAGGCACTTTTAAAAATTTTTTATTCATTTATTTATTTATTTATTTTGCAGCTTGTCTGAGGCCAGGCTTGAACCCACCAGCCCCAATATATGGGGCCGGCATCCTAGTCCTTGAGCCACAGGCACCACCCCAAAGGCACTTTTTGTAGAAAACCAGATTCATGACTGAACAGTCCTTGATGAATTTACACCTAATATTATCACCTACCAATTAGAAGTAAATTTATTTTTGATAACTACTTGGTAGTGTAATCAAAAGGATCAATACAGTAATAAATATAATATTTTAAAATTATTGAGTGCATCGTGGTAAAATTCAGGGTGACTTTATATTTCTAGATAGATTTTACAGTATTTTCTAAATGACTGGGGGAAAGTCATGATATAAACTATAAAGGGAGATACAATTGCATTTTTAATAGGATAACATTATATGGTAGTTGGAGAAGTTTGGGAAGCAATTATTAATAAAATTAGAAAAAGACACCTGTACTCAAATGCTTTATTGTATCACAATTCACAGTTGCAAAGATGTGGAATCAACCCAAGTGCCCATCAATACATGAGTGGATTAACAAAACATGGTATATGCATACCATGTAATACTACTCAGATATAAAAAAGGATGAATGAATGTCTTGTGCAGCATTTGTTACAAATTTGGATGAAAACTAGAGACAATTATCCTAAATGAATCATCTCAAGAATGAAAAAACAAACAGCATATATACTCTACAATAAATTGGAACTAAAGGATGGGCACACATGTGTACAGAAAGAAGTCTTTGGAGATCAAACAGGGAGCAAGGGGAGGAGGGGTGGGTCAAAACCTATCCAATGGGCATGGTAAACACTATTTGAGTGATGGGTACACTCAGAGCCCTAACTAAAGCATTACAAAAGCCATCCATGGAACAAAAACATTTGTCCCCCTTAATATTTTGAAATTAAATTTAATAAAAGGGAAGGTAAGATTATATAAGGTGATAATGTCAGTATGGAGAGTAACTCTGCATTTGCAAGAAGAAGATATTCAAAATGTTTGGAAAAGTTCTAAGTGCTTGGAGTGAATAATTAAACTGTAAAATTAACTTATTTTCTTTTCAGAATGATGGGTTTCCAATTAAGAAAATCATACAAAACTTCACATGTGATTACTATGACCTTATAAATATATCAAATAATAGATACAGTTCCCCCTTTCTTGCAGGAATTAATTTGGGGATTCAAAGAAATAGAGCATGGGCCAAGGGCACAAAGTATTTTATTAGTGCATCTTGGTTTTCTCAGAAAAGATTAGGTTTTAGCCACTGAATAGTTGATGTCCTTTTACCTGGAAGAAAATTATAGTTGGTTTAATTTGGATATTTTGGATTTAAATGTTTTCATTCTTTTATAATTTTTATTACTTTGTTGTTTCGTTTTGTTTTTGCTCAGACAGAAGCAGCAGGATTTGCTCATGTTACTTCCTGCATTGCTCACAAACATATTCACATGCTAGCACACATCAACATACTCCATTATGTAAAGCAGAGAGGACTGGTCAACTTTCTTCTTCCTGGCTTAGATCATAAAAACAAACATTTCTAAAATTTTGCACATGACAATTGTGTTTCAAATATTTACCTGCCCTACAGCTATATTTAATAGTTGAATGTGTAGTTATAAAACTTAATCGTGTTTAATTCAAATGAAGTTATAGATGTGCCATGCTTGTAGTTAATATTTTATCTAAAGATATTGTGTGCTTTCTTTCAAGAAAGTGTGTGTGTATATGTGTGTATGTATTTCTTTAATTTTTTTTTTAATCAAGATACTGAATATGTATTCTGGAAATTATGAGGCATACATTCTAATTATTATCACATAGTTATTCTTTCTTTTAGTAAATCAGAGCTTTAATTACAGGCAGAAAAAAATACATTCAATATTGTGGAATAGTTATGCAAAATACTACTCTTAGCACTTATCAGCTAAATTCTAATGTCTTGTAGAGCTTATACAGCAATTTTCAAAAGAATATTATCCAGTTTGGCCTTTCCTTTCTTGTTCAATATGTATAATGCCTGATGAGTGTACTTTCATTTTCAAAAACTGTAACTCTGCTGGCAATTAGAATAATTCTACCATCTGCATTCTTTAAGAAAAAAAAATGTTACAAGTTTTATTCCATGAGCAATCACTTTTCTCTGAAACATCTCTGGCTTTTCTGGACAAGATACTCACAAATCTACTTAATCACAAACTTCATTTTGCTTTTGAGAGTTAAGAACATTTCATGTTTTATCCAAAGAGTGAATTCATACAATTAATTTCTTCTATATAATACGTTTGTAAGATGGAAAAGTCCAAATAGCAATTCTCATTTCTTAATTATTTCATTGGAGCATTTCCCATTACCCACCCTCCTGAAAATATGGCAAATTGTATAGCAGCATATAAAAGCTCTGTTGTTCAAAGAAGACTACTTAATTGTGTATAGACCTTAGAAGGACCTAACATTATTACTGGACACAGTAATACCCCTCAAATTTTTTAAGGCTGGGCGTGGCAGCTCATATCTGTAATCCTAGCACTCTGGGAGGCTAGGGCAGGTGGATTGCTGGAGCTCACAAGAGCGAGACCAGCCTGAGGCCAGCCTCATTTCTACTAAAAGTAGAAAAACTGAGGCTAAGTGATCGCTTGAGCCCAAGAGTTGGATGTTGCTGTGTGCTATGACAAAATGGCGAAAGCTTAAGACTCTTGTCTCAAGAAAAAAAAGCAAAATTTTTAAGTATAGTTTCTGTCTTCTAGAATATTCTTAGATAGCAATGAAGTAATACACTCTTATTTTTCCCACACATATATGCAAACACACATGCACAAACATACACAGCATTTATAAAACTAAATATTTTAGTCTGTGTTTACATATATGAACTATAAATGTTTGCAACATGAGTGATTCAACAAGGGTAGAATAATGAAAGTACTACTTAATCATTTAAGGGCTAGTAAAAAATGCATTTGCTATCACTTTTTCTTCAACTTCATCCTTCATAATTTAATATTGAATGTATAACTTTAAAATCACCTTATACCTTCCTCAACAAACACATGGGTTTTAAAAACTATTGGCTAGCTAAAATTTAGCAATTACTTATAAAAACAAATTAAACATGGGCCACAGTTTTTCATTAGAAGAAATTTATTTTATTTAAGTGTTGAGAAAAGACCTAGTTCAGATTATATCTAATCAAGTAAAAAGCCATTCAAGGGCAAGAGGTGAAGTTAATTGCTCTGGGAGCAGGAATGTCGAGTTCTCTGGCTTTTGAAGATTTACATTCTAAGTTATGATGCTGAGTTAACAATTTTGTTTTGGATGAATATATAAACACCTGTTAGATGAGGTTTTCAACCTTTCTGAGGATTGTATTAGAAATAAATTGAGGCTTAGAATGCAATTACAATATCAAGTCCCAAACCACTGCATAGTTAGATATCTTTAGAAAAGACTGTCAATTTTCTCTGTGGGCCCTGGGCCAATTTCTGTAGGGGACTCAAAAAGTATGTTTCGTCCATCCTGTTTGAAGGTAAATTTGCTGACAGGGCTATTTTCCCGGAGCCAATTTGTCAACATCAGAGACACTGGGTTACTTTCATTGATTAGTACGGTGTGAGGTGACAGTGCTTTGATTCTGTACCTCTATGAATATCCTAGGGACACTGAAAAGATACATAACAATAGCTATCTTTTGTATCTGAGTCTGCCCGATCTCTAAGATACAGATGCATCAAAATCTTTAATGTCAGCAGCTGAGTAATTGTGTAATATCTTCCAAGGGACTTTCAGAATTCAAGGAGACTTTTTCAGCTGAATAGGTTTCTTTGTATTTATGAGAGCATTTGCAAAAAGTACTTTTACGTGAGAGGTTGCCTTCTACTAGAAATACATTGTCCCCCAATACTAACTGTATTGACCTTTAAGTGTCTTTCAGTTTCCCTATTTGTGAATGAATCAAATGTAACTTCATTAAATACATATTACCAGAATAAAAATTATAACAATACCAAAAATGCCCTAAAAGCAATGAAATTCTCAATTAAATTCCAAATATTTGTTGAGTACCTGCTACTTACACACTATTCAATTTGCTGTCCTTTGGTCTAGGTCTTCAAAAAAACCAATAAGAACTGATATAAAAAAACAAGAAATTTTTTGCTCTGGTAACTAAAATTTCATAGGCTACTTTCAAGTGAAGCTTGATCCAGGGGCTCAAACTATATTAGCAGCATAAATGGTCTATATGTCAGCTCTGTCTTCTGCTACATTATTTTTTATCTTAGGCAGGCAGTCAGGTGGATTCTAAGCTCATATTGCTCCAACTGTTGCATTCCCAATAGAAGAGAGAAAAATCCTCTCTATCTTTAATTGAGATAACAATGTCATGGCATTTGTTTGCTTTATTTATGCCACATGTGTATTCCTGCATTAGGGATTGTACCCAGGGAAAATTGACATTCTCATTTGACCTATCTGGGTCTCTTCTTCATATCTGGACCAGAGGATAAAGTCAATCTCCTCCGAACACATAGATTTAAGATTAAGGAAAGGGTTAGTTATCCAGAACAAAAAAAAAGGTGTTCAAGGTATTTTTGACAAAGCTAGGGTAAATGGAAAGTATGAAACCAAAGAGAGATAATGTCCTTAAAAGAATACAAAGATTACAAACCCAAAGACATCACAAGATTAGGTTAGGTTTCCTATAAGTGGCATTGTCTGCTTATAAGATATAGAGGAACTGACCACTGGGGTCTGGGAAGCTCATGGGGACCTGTAACTCAAACTGGGATGAAGGATAAAAGTTGAGTGATGGAGCTGGAACATATTGTTCTTAGTATAGTATCTCAAGAATGGAAGAAAAACTATCCACAATGTATGAAACCAGTTTATAATCACCCACACTTTCATATGAAAGATAAAACACAACTATAGCCCAAGATGAAGGAGGGAAGAGGAGGGAGACTGGAGAGGGGAGGTCGGATGGAGGGACGGTAAATGGTGGGACCACCTCCATGGTGCATATTGAGAGGGTACATGTCAAATCTATTAAGTGTAGGCTATGTTAACCAGTTTGATGTAAACATTCCAAATTAAAATCAGCACATTGTACACCATAAATGCATTAATGTACACAGTTATAATTTAATAAAAAATAAAAATGAAGAAAAAGAGATGAATGGGCAGTGGAGATGAAGGAAAACATTTCACATGCAGAAAGCATGGACAAAACAAATCGTATTCCTTTGACTTAGCCTAGTAGAAACGTGCATTTTGGTATTATATCTGATAATTAAGAGTTCTATAAACCTTGACAAATTGTTTTCTTTTTTCTGAGCTCCAGTTTCTTCATGTTAAAATGGAGACATTTCATACAGTTATGTAAGAACTGTGTACACATTAGTGCTCTGAACATAGGGACTCCTTCTCCTATAATCACACAAGTCTGGCTGAACCTATGTTTTCATTTCTCAGGAGTCAAAGAAGATGTCCTGGAGAAGAAATCTTGAGTCACCATGGGCCTTGAAAAGGAAATAGATTTTATTTAATCTATGTACACTTGGGCAGCATGGAAAGACTATTGAAGGAGAAAGTGATCTAATGGAATTGATAGTTTAGGAAAGATTTCTGGCAATAAAAAGTCTATTAAGAATTGAACAAGAGAGACCCTGAACAAAGATGATTCTTTTTGGAAAACTCCACAATCATGTTTTAAAATGACTATCATAAAAAATAGATTTTTCTTTTAAAGACTGTTCTGTGAAATGTATTTGGAATTTCTTAACATCTATGAAATAGAATGAGATTAATCCTAGATTCTTACATAGTGAAGGTAGCACTTTTCTGGTGATGCGTGAGGAATCAAATGATTTTCACATTCTGTTAGGAAAAGCTGGAATCTATACAGTGGCACTGGTGAAAGGGGAACATTGAGAATCAGAAATGACCACAGAAAGGTTAGTTTATAAGGAATTTCCTGTAAATGGAATCATGTTTGCTTCCTTTCTGATGTGGGAGTAATTATAAAATGTATGGCTGGATGTTAGAAAAAAACAGTAGAACCTCTGTAAGTTGACCACCCAAAGGACTGTAACAAATTTGTTAAAATATGGAGGTGGTCAACATAGGGACCCAGGCCTACTGTACTGATACATACATGTAATGCATTCTATGAAAATTGGGTCAACTGAAGGAGGTGGTCAAAGTAGGGAGGTAGTCAAGTATGGAGGATCTACTGTATTTTGAAATTTTAAGATAAAGCAAGTAAATGTAAAATATGAAATAATCTCTTATTACAATAAAAATGGCCCTTAATTTTATATTAATAAGGGCCCTAAGCAAAAATACATTTTAATTTTCCTATGCTTTTATACACTCAGTATTCACCATACTTCTAGTATTTATTCGCATATGCTTTAATCACTACAGGGAGACTTCTTATGTTCTTGCCTGTATACTTGGTTGGGTTTTTTGCCTCAGCTTCTTCCTCTATTTCTCTGTCTTCAGGGTATTATTTTTAAAGTGACAGGTTAGAGGTCCATTGTTGTATAAAACTCAGTTACACAGATAAATATTCAATTTATTTTTATGAGATTTTTATATTAACCAAATGCTAAATCATCTATGCAACTACTATATATGGAGATAATATTCTGACCAATAAAAATATATGCGTTGTCACTTCTTAACCACAGGTGCTGGCAGAAATCATAAATCTTATTTTACAGACTGAGTGTCTAAGATAGATAGAGAGTGAGAGAGATTAAGTGGATTGCCTAAGGTCACAAGCTAAAGCTGTCTCCTGGTAAGGCTGCTTAATTCTGCTTTTTGTTCCTGCAATCATTCAGTTCATTTTGATGTCGGAAACTGTGGAGTCAGATTCCTTATCTGCTACACTACATCTTCAGGCAGTATGAGATTCTGACAGGTGATGGAACTATGTTTGAAGTGATAGTTCTTTCTTGGATAGTGCAAAAAATAAAAAAAAAATGGAATTTCCATTAGATTCCATGGTCAAATATCTATAAAGATGACATAGCAAAAAAAGTTTATTTAAATTTAGAAATTTTTAAAAAGCATATTAATTTTGCTCCAATCAAATAATTTACATGACTTAATCCAAACTTTGCATATTTTATCATTAGTGGGTTTTACTTAAGCACTCATATTAAAATCTCAATACACACTGAGTGCATTGGTATACACCTATGGTACCAGCTACCCAGGAGTCTGAGGCAAGAGAATTGCTTGAGCCTAGGAGTTCAAGGTCAGCCTGGGCAATAGAGTGAGACCTTGTCTCTAAGGACCAAAACCAAAAACAAACCAAAAAAAAAACCCACCTCAGTGCACATCTTTATATTTGTATGAAATCTCCTGTGTTATTATGCTTTGAGCTCATATTAGGTTGTACCTTATAGGGTGAGTTGTCGCTGATAGATACTTAATATAATTTCATAGCTATCAATCCAGGCTCTCCTCTTTGAATATACTATACTCCGTAGCTAAAGAGCAAGCTTTCTCTAGCCAAAGCCTAATAATGATGATGATTATATTGCTGCATGTTTGTAACCCTTTGCAAGTGCTTTTACAAAGCACTTTTACATAAATTTTACATAATTTATCTTATTTGGCCTCCATAATTGCATGAGTTGCTTTTATGTTATTCCCATTTTAAAAACAGACTTGTAGGGTCTTGGAAGTTCATTATCTTGCCTCAGGCTTCCCAACTAGTTATTCTTTACCATTGAGGAAACAATTATTTAATCAAATCTAAAAGACCATCAACATGAGATCCACCATCATTTTATATTTCACAAGGAAAAAAATCTATTATAATATTACCAATTTTACAGTCTTATCTCAATTTCAGTGATTTTTAAAATGTTTTGAAATGTGTGTGTGAAATAGATACCATATGGTGAGTTACTACTATGCACAGTTCATCCAGTATTCTTGTTCTTTGCTACCACGCTTCTCTAAAAAGTGATCTCTCTGGAGCACTTTCCTCTTCTTGCAATTTACTTATACTAATTGTCCTAAAATCTGGTTCCTGCCTTCTCAGACCTCTTATTAATGGTTACCAGTGCCTCAGAAACGAAACTAAGTGTTGCAAATTAAAATAAAATATTAAGGCTACCTTCGCCCCTCTAGCTAACTGAATAGACCCCTTTAGCCAAGAGGATACCCTAAAATTAACTTGTTAGCCATGATACGGAGATCAGACATGCCTCATCACGACCCTCTCTCTTCTTAAGGACATCTGTTGTAACTCAGTAAGAAGCTTAAGGCTGTTCAAGACAAACCTGCAGGTCCTCAATACATATAGCATGTCACTTGAGCCTGAATCTATGGCAGCAGTTCTCAACCTGTGGGTCACGACCCACAGGAACTATATGAAAGGGTTGTGGCATTAGGAAGGTTGAGAACCACTGGTCTATGGCCTGTGTCTTATCTCTTATTACCAAACCCTTATCTTAATTCAAGCACTCCTTTCTCTGACTCCTCTTTTAGACTAAGCCTAACTTTCAGCCAATGTCAACTAAAAACTCTCCAAACCCACGTGTGACTTGTAAGCCCTGCATTGAGATGTCCTATCTTTTCTAGCCAAATGAATATATGCTCTCCATGCATTGATTTACAACTTTACAGGTAATGCCCATCTCCTTGAAGTGCATACACTGAAGTGTAACCCAACCACAGTGAGTCCTCTTGCTCAAGGCTTCTTGGGCATGGCTCTGGGTCATGGTCCTCAAATTTGGCTCAGAATAAATCTCTTCAAATTACAGAGTTTGGTGTCTTTTCCATTGACAGTATAAATATGTATGTATATGTAACTCCCCAAATTAAACCTTCAACTGTAACCCCATTGGCTGCTTCTGTTTGCCTTATCATGTCTCACTTTTTTAACTTTCAATTTTCTCAAATGGTCTGTTTTCATTCCAAACTAGGCAATTCTAAAACTAAATTCATTCTCTTTCTCTTAATAATAACACTAACAACAGCAAAAAGCAAGAAAAATAACAAAGCTCTTTTGTGAAATGTCTATTTTATAAATAATAAAATATTTTCTCACTTGGTCTATTTAGAAGCCAATGGATGATGCTTTTATTAAAGACAATAAAAAAAACTTCTCTAAAAAGAAGCTCCAGTGGAGTCATTGTACGCATTGATCTGTACTGGCATATTCATTGTGAGTCCAGGTTTTTCCCCGGAATTGGGCCTTGGGAACTCTTTACAATTTGTCAACATCATATCTAGGTGAATCGATCCTAATTTAGAGAAACACAGAAACTCCTCCCTACTGATGCTAAGCCCAAATTAAATGGGAGTAAGTAAATCTACTATAACCAAAATGTTCGAATTGTTATTCCTATGTTTATACAGCTTTACAGGTCACAGAAAAGCAACCGAATACTATACCATTTTAAATTATTTTCTTATAGTACTTATCACTTTACGTATTGAATTGTTCTTTGCATTGCTCCTTTTTAAAATACACGTTTCCTAGTGGCTCAATACATGACTGTCTCAGTCACCTTTGTATCCCAGTGCCTAGAATAATTCCTGACATTTAAAAGGCATTCAAAATTCCATTGCATATTTCATTAAAACCTCTATGTAAGCTGGAATTATTGTGATGACTGGATAGCAAAAAGGAAAACAATACATTTCTCACTCTCATATCTTCAATATATTGTGAAATTCTTCATTTTATTTTTGGTAGTTAATACCAGTATATGGTACATCTGTAGGCTTTGAAATGTAATATCTAAAATCTCAGATTTTGAGAGCTAAATGAGATATTTGTCTTTCTGAGAACTCATCCTTGCTGATTATAGCCTGCAAAGCATGACTGGGAATTTAACATTGGTAATGTGTTTTCCTATTACTAACATAGCTACAATGTCACAGCACCTGTTCACAATTACCAAGTTTCTTTTACTTCCAACTTTTAATATTGTACTATATCTTTATTAAATTTTAATATATTATACATTTCGATTTTGCTGGATAAACTTTTTTCTACTTATTATTTTTACCAGTAACATCTGTGTTCAGCAAATTAGGGTTTGCTAAATAGAGTTACATCATATTAACAAGCCCAAATCTCTTGGTCCTGATGTTTAATTCATTGCTTTTATTAGTATGTTTCCAAGAAGAAGATTTAATTTATACATATTAAACACTACCACATAGTGTCTTACTCAGAAAAATCTTTCATTAACTCTATTCCCCAGTAATGAATATTTTACCAATTTATCACATGAAACTTCCCTGGACATTTTCACTTAGATAATCATTTGAGAAATGTTGTCAAATATACCAAACTTTAAAAAATAAATAAATATATAAATAAGCAAAAGGCATTGCCCTTCTGTTAGAAAATTCTATTTTTCTGCTCTTAGGGAGTCCATTTAATTCATTTAAATACTGTGTTTCCTTAGAAGTATTTAGAAATTTAGACAGTTATAATGGAGCTTTTCCATTAAATGTGATTATTTGCTAGACATATCTCTTTTAGTGAATAAAGGAATATTGGTGTTGCATGGAGTGGAAGCTTTAAGTATGGTCTGTGTGAGATCAAACTTTAACATCTTATAAAACACTTCCATAGATATACTTGCTTCATGGCCCATCTAGTACTTTGGTCTTGTTGGTTTTTTTCTAGTTTCCAAATAATAATCTATAAAGAGGAAAGAAAATGACTAAACTTTTTACACCATTTATTTCAAATATCTGATGCTACACAACTACAAGTGGCACTTCTTTCAGAAATGGGATTTGAAGAGGAAGAAACAGCTTGTTTCACAGGAGATACTAGGTATGGGCTGGTTAAGTGATGTAAAAACCCAAACCCAAACATAGAACTTAGATCCCAAGCCTACCAGGGCCAGAGAGATTTATATGGCTAACAACTACCCTGATACTTTATTAATAAATTGGTTATTGATGAAAATCCCACATAGGAAGTCTCCTTGATTCATTTTAGCATATGCATTGGTGGCAGGGAAGAGACTAAAGCCAGGTTCTCAACAGGGAAACACTCAGATCCAGTTCTGACAGAGAACACTACTGGTTCAGCTCTAGGGAGACTTCTTATAAGACAACACAAGTCTTCATTTGTTAGTTTTTATTTATTTTCATAACCATAAATCATAGTATTACAGTAAATAAAAAGCAAATGGATATTGAAGTAGAAGAGCCAATGTGCATGGGTGTGAATACTGTACATTTCTCTCATATCCTCAAATGTAGTCTCTTTCTCTTCCACACTCTGCTTTCTCTTTCTTTAATTATTTATGTCCATTCTCTTCATTAAAAAATTTCTGTGGGAAATCCAGGACAAGATGAAGAAGTATCAAATTTTGATCAATGTAAATTGAACTGTTGTTATACAATAATATGATGAAAATAAGATTGTATCTTAAAATTCTATTAGCCAGTAGAAGAGTTCTAATATTTATATTAGACCTAGAATAAGTAAGTTCAATGGTGGCAGGAACTAAAACCTCATTCAAGGCTAGATACCCTACCTGTCTTATAATAGATAGTCAGTAAATGTTGACTGATCTAATGAAAGGAAAGTTGGCAAATATGAGATGAGAGATGATTTGCTTGGTTACGTTTGAAGGACCTTATTTAAAGGGTGATTATTGGCCAGGTGCAGTGGCTCACACCTGTAATTGCACTCTGGGAGGCTGTGGGTGGATTGCTTGAGCTCAGGAGTTTAAGATCAGCCTGAGAGAGAACAAGAAGCTGTGTCTACTACAAATAGAAAAATTAGTGTCCTGTTGTGGCAGGCATCTTTAGTTCCAGCTACTCTGGAGGGTGAGGCAAGAGGATCACTGGAGCCCAAGAGACTGAATTTGCTGTGAGCAATGATGACATCAAGGCTCATTGCTGTGAGCAATGATGACACCAAGATGACAGTGTGAGACTCGGTCTCCAAAAAAATAAAGGAGATTATTATTTCAGCATTTATGCAACACAGGACCACTACTATATACTGGGAACCATACCCAAACCTACATTTATTAGTAAGCCTGGTCTCTTGTGGAACTGGTACTCTGTGAGGGAATCAAATGCAACTATTTCCCTTCAATTTATTTTTGCCAGTGTTAAGATACAGAGACGTGGTTGCCATGAAAGTAAACAATTCATTAAGATTAACTTATCTCAAGTTGGCATGTATGGATATGAAAATGAGAACCGAAGGTGGACTGATAACTGGGGAAAAACATCCTAAAAGAGATTTTTTTAAATGAAATAGAAACTTTGAGCAAAAAGCTGGAGGAGAAAAAATGTTGGTCAGGTTCAGTCTCATGTCTGTCATCCTAGCACCCTGGGAAGGTGAGATTGAAGGAGCCCTGGAACTTAGGAGTTTGAAACCAGCCTGAGCAAGAGTGAGACATCATTTCTACCAAAGACAGAAAAAAAAAAAAAAAATTAGCTGGGCATTGTGAATGGTGCCTCTAGTCTCGGCTACTCAGAAGACTAAGGCAGGAAGATTGCTTGAATCCAGGAGTTAGAGGCTGCCTTGAACTAGGCCAATGCCATGAAACTCTGGCCTGGCCAATAGAGTGAGACTCTGTCTCAAAAAAAAAAAACAAAGTCACTTATTAAAGAAAACTTTCCCACATATCCTCTATATATAAATGTGTAAACAACCCTAATTTTTCCCAGTGAAGGGTTCTTTTTCCTTCATCAGCTTTATAATGACTACTTAAAAGTAAACAAGTAACATCTACTTTCTTCACTAGATTGTAAACCCATGAAGGCAGAGAGTGTTATACACTAATTTTTTGTTTGATTTATTTTTAGTGCAGTGAATGGACTTCAGTATACACTATTTTATGCTCTGTGCCTAGCAGGGAGTTACTGCCCCACCAATACCAATAGGTGGGTCAGAAGGATTCATGAGGGAAAGAAGGAGGGAAAGGGGATCCAACTTAAGCAAGGGATTAAAAGAAATTATTCAGAGGAACTTGGGCAATGTGGTAAGGAAACTCAAATCACGCTATAAAACCCATTTAACCCTAAATATAGAACTTCAACAGGAAGTTGTTGGAATTATCTAAGTAAAAAAGAAGACATACACATGTCTTGAAAGGATGATTTGATTTGAAACTAAACTGCCAAGTATAATCCTAGCTGTGTGGCTTGGTCAATTGACTTAACATCTCTGCTTCTTCATAACCCTGTGCAGAGAATGAGGAAGCCCACACAGCCAACTCAGCACAGTGGGAAGAATGGCAGGAGGTCCTCCCACGAGACAGAGTAGGCCGTTGTCTGTGTGGAAACAACGGGAGAAGGATTTTTGCCTGCTATGAGAAAGAAATTTCTAATAATTGAAGGTATAGCAACAGATTCAGGTGCCTCAGAAGGTAGAGCCCTACCAGCTCAGTTAGTTGAGCTGTGACTGGCAGACCACTAAACATATTGTAAAGTGGGTCATATTAACAAAGTAGTAATTGCTTACATGATCTATGAAGTCTCTACCATTTCCAAATAATGCTTTTGACAAAAACACATGAAATAATTATGCACAGAGCCACATCCTGTTTATTCAGAACACCAACACCTGGAAGACTTGCCAGCAATTTTAAAGGAAAAATTGTCAGAAGGAGGGAGGGCAGGAGGCGGGATCCCACCTACTGTGCACATGGTGAAGGTGGATAACACACCCCTGGGAGAGGAGCTCCTCCACAAATGGAGCTTTACCCTGGAAGTGAGAACAAAGTAACCAAAATATTGTGTCCTCATACTAATTTGAATAAAGTTTTAAACTAAGTCTCAAGGGGGATTTAAAAAAAATTTTTTTTCAGGAAGATAAACCTAAAATCGTACTTTTGAATTATCAAAGAAGGATAAAATTTGATATGGCATATTTTTATATTTTAATAACATTTTAATAGTTAGAAGAGTAATTTAATTATAAGATACTCAAATGCAGAGAGCAGTTCCTTTTGCTATTCTAGGCTAGCAGGAGTTTTTGATTATAAAGATATTCCTAATATTCATCTTTTAAAACTTAAAACATTACAAGATGCTATGTGTTCCAACATCGATTATTTGATGATCTAAATCTAATTTTAGATCATCTATTTTCATAAATGTTAAACATTATTTAATTCTAGTTCTTTATCTTTCATAACTACATTTAAACTTTTAACTTTGACAAAAAAAAATGCTTTCAATGGGGGAAAATAGTTTATAAACATTCCTAAATGATTATTTCACTTAAAGAATAATGAAATTTTCATTTTTTTCCTTCTATAATAAGATTACTTTCTTTTGTAGTTCTAAGCTTTAATCTCCATGACAATAAAATTTAAAAAAGAAAGGGAGCAGTAGAGACTAAACATTTTAAGAACAGCATAATAATAATCATTTTAAAATCAAGTACAACAATGAAAAGCTAAAATAACTAGCATTCTGTGTATTATTACCTACCTATATATGCCATAGAAGATAACTCTCAGTAACTGATATATGTACACATTCCAAGCAACTATGTAGACATTTTCTAGAATAAAAGATATATGCCATATCAAGTCATTTTTCTGTGTATTATAAATAAAAACTAAGTGCCTTAATTTTCAATGGCAGCTGTAAAAATGACTAATCACTATACAAGTAAATAAAGCACTAGTCTAAAGGCACAATTTAAACCATATGCTTTGATAAGAACTTAAGAAAAGCATTTTAAAATACTGATAACTTTATGCTAATAATATAATGTTTATGAAACACGGTATTTTACTTTTACAGAGTTGATAAATAAGACAGAAGAATATTTTGAAGTTAATTCAAGATGAATCAAAATGGGAACATGATATAATTGTGCAAAAATAACAAATTTTAGTGCTGTTCTTTGGAAAAATTAATTTAAGTGTAGAGGTTTGCTCTGTTGTCACTGAATTTTAAAAGGCAATCACTTATTTTCTGTTTTTCAGAAGACATGAAGAATGAAAATAAAAGTGATTCTCTTGAAATTACAAGGAGGTAGTTACCTATTAATATAAGACTTTAATAAGAAGAGAATGTTAAGGATTATTACTAGTTAGAAGCCAAGCCTACTTAAGGATAAACAACAGCTGAGTCTACCACTGATTAAATTAAATTCCAGCAAGGTCTGAAGTTTTCCTGTGACTAATGAAAGATGGCCAGACAAATCAGCAACTGTCAAAACCCTAACTACATTACAAGTTGGGACTTTGTTTGAATTAAAACCTTTATTTGGCTTCTCCATTCACATTTAGGAATGCAAAATTTAGTTAATATTGTTACTACTTTATAAATGAACCACTTCATTTTTAATTACATGTGCCTGCCAAAATATAGCACATACTATGCCACAACTCCCTGACCTACTATTAAAGTGATGAACTGCATTCTTTTATACGCAGCTATCTCCATGAACAATCTTTCTTTTCCTGACAAAGACAAAAGGTTAGACCAGATATACAACATTAGAGAACCATTATCTTGTCAAGTGGCTGGAATACATTCATACAAGGAGGAACCCTTCAGTTAAAATTTTAAGGATGGTTGAAGGGAAATCTTTATACCTGCTATTTATATTACTCTTGCCACATGGAAAAAAAATAAGAAGAATAAATCTTGGTGACTATTCTGAGGCATATTGGAAGAAATCCAATTTAATTAGGAAAAAACACTGCTAACTTGGGGGTTGTGAAAAAAAACTTTGAAACAAGTATAAGCCACTATAAAACCCAGTTTGTGATTAATAAGCAATGAATTCTCCCCTGGCAGATATGCACTGTTGATTATTTATTGAAGTTTCTTAGTTTACGCTCTATATAGCATTCTCTTCGTTTTTAAAAAGTGGAAAATTATTTTCCTTGTTTACATCCATGTTCATTTTCCTCTTAACAAGATACATAACAATGAGGTAAGGAAAGCTGTGGTTGAAATGTCTTCAGCTATGAGTATTAGATAATTGCTTCCATCTTTGCTTCATATCAGCGTTTAGCCAGAAACAGTCAGAATAATTAATATGGGCTGATTCAGAGGTGTCCTTTGTAAGACACACAAGTTCAATGTGAAGAAGAATGTATGGGTGGCAAGAAAGTATCAGAGTGTGTGGCAAGTCTGCTGTGTAGAAGGCCATGAAAGTTCAGGCTTGGACAAAAATTAAAATACTAGTTTCTTAGCCATAGTAGAACTCCATTATGATATGGCTGGTTCATGAATTCTTTCCGGTTTTAGATGAGGGTGGTTATGTTTTAGAACTTGTGATTTGATATGTTATATTTAAAAAATAATTCTATATACTTGGAAGCATTGAGCATTGGAATATTCAGAGACCCAACATTGGCCCTTGGGTTTGTCAGATATGAGAGGTACTAGTAAAGTCTATATTAACTCCATTATTCGTCCATTCAATTGCTGAATGCCATATTTTCTGGTGATATAAAGAGTATAAAGAGTAATAATAATAAAATGTATGTGTCATTATAGTGAAAATATATGAAACATTTTTGTTTTCTTGGCATGGGAAGGGTAGTTAAGAAAGCCCTGTTGAAAGACCCACATTAAGATGTCATAGGCTCCAGACAAACAGAGAACAAGAAGAATACAGGGTTCATAAAGGCACAGAGGTCAAGAAAAGTCATCTTTGAAAAATTAAAATAAGTTCAATAAGGCTAGAATTTATCTTTGTTTTTAAACTATTTTATTTGATCATAATGTAAATAAATGTAAACTCTTTTGCCACCTTGTTTATGTAGACTCAAACTTTTACTTATAGTAGGCTCCAATGATAAGCACTATAAAGACAGCTTTCTTACATAAATCATATCCCTAAAAGACTGAGTATAAATTCAAGGTTGATTTGCATGAAGTTCAGGTGGGAATGATATTTGTCAGGTAATCTGAGTATAGAATTCTATATTTAAGAAATGTGCTATCATGTACATTTTCAAATAATCTCAACATTATCAACTGACAAATGTATCAACTGGATTAAAAAAATATCAAGAATTTGCCATCCTTATTGCTATGGTCTGAATGTTTGTGTCACCCTAATATCCATATGTTAAATAGTAACACAAGGTAATGGTATTAGGGGATCGAGCCCTCCGGGGTGATTAGATTATGAGGGTAGCACCCTCATGTTTGAGATCACTGCCTTAATAAAAGGAACCGCAGTGAACTCCTTGCCCCTTTCATCATGTGGGGGTATAGTGAGAAGGTGCCATCTACAAACCACCAAACCAGCCACATCAGACACAGAACCTTCTGGTGCCTTGATCTTGGACCTTCTGGCCTCCAGAACTATTAAAAATACATTTCTACTGTTTATAACTACCAAGTCTGTAGCATTTTTATAGCAGTAAAATGAACCAAGATACTTATTTTTTCCATCTTTTATTTTGCTTAGTTTTGTGTGGTTAAGTTGAAATAGTGTAAGCAAATCCAAGTGATGGAATTATTGCTCTTCCCCCATAAAATTTTTATAGGCTAAAAATGAATTGGCACTTAAACTTGGCATCTCCAAAAATATGAATATTTTCTTAGATACCTTGGTATAAAAAAATTAACATTAATTCCTTGATGTCAATAATATTCTATTTATGCCCAAAGTTTGAATAGGGGGAAAATATATTTCTATTATTTGGAAAGACAATAAAAAAAATTTAAAAAATCCAGACTAATTAAACAATATCCCCAAAGCACAAACTTTGAAATAAAAAGTTGACGTGCATGTTTTTTGGGGTTTTTTTTCTTTTGCAATTTTTGGCCGGGGTTGGGCCCGGGCTCGGGCCCTCCGGGATTTGGTGCCCTACTCCTTTGAGCCACAGGTGCCGCCCAATATGCATGTGTATATGAAAAGATAGGAACTTCTTCTCAGCGAGGGACATCATACTATTGTTTAAAATGCGTGACATCTTAAATGACAGAGGTCCAAAAATAAATAGATAACCAAACAAATGAAAAAGATCAAATTCCCTTCACTGGTAAACTCACATATCATTCTACTGATTTTACATAAGAAGAAATTCCTCATCCGTGATGTAATTTCATTTGTCTCATGCAGCCACCAGAAGGAGGGAATAACTGATATTCCTAATACAATATTAACATAATATGATATATTTCATATGTTAATTGTTGATTCTAACTTTTAACAGTGTAAGGATGGAAGCAGACCAGAAACACAGTGAAGCTTACATGAGTCACCACATCCAGTCTTTCTTTTCTTACTTTAAAGTAAGGCACGGTAATCCTAGCACTCTGAAAGGCTGAGGCAGTTGGAGTGCCTGCGCTCAGGAGTTCGAGATTAGCCTGATCAAGAGTGAGACCCTGTCCCTAAAAATAGCCAGGTGTTGTGGTGAGTATCTGCAGTGTCCCAGCTACTGGGGAGGCTGAGGCAAGTGGATCACTTGAGCCCAAAGTTTGAGGCTGCTGTGAACTATGACACCATGGCACTCAACCAAGAGTGACGAAGTGAGACTGTCTCAAAAAAAAAAAAAAAAAAGAAGAAGAAAGACAACATGACCTAACAAATAGTTGAGTCTAAATCCAATTTGACTTGTACTTCAGCTCCTTTAAAGTATTGTTCTTATGATTAAATAATGATATGAACAATGGAAACAGCAAAAATATTGAACTCTTATTTAGCAGTTACTACACGTCACACCAGTTAAGTGCATTGTGGGGGGGATTTTCCTATTTAAATTGCACACCAATTATGTGGGGGAGGTACTGATATCTCTAACTTTTAAAAAGAAAAAAACTAGGTTATATTAGGAAAATTGACTGAGTCTTCACACTCAATAAGAGGTAAACCAGGATTAGAGTATAGATATTTGGCAATACTCCAGGTTCTTTTGTTTTGATTTTTATTCGTTGTTCTAGTATTTGATTTTCTAATTTATTCATTCATCAATAACTAATAAAACTATATGATTCAAACACTGAAAAGCATGAAAAGATATTGTCTAAGAAGACTTGCTTTGAATCATTATCTTCCCCCAACTCACATCCATATCACTACTTTTCCTTTCATTTCAATCATTTTAGACATGTATGCACGCCCAAGTTTCTGTGCTGTCCACATGAGGATGTGTATATGTGTGTATACTCTTTATCCGCTCCTTCTTTTAAGGCCAAGCCCAATATACTTATTCTTTTTTCCCCTTCCAAAAATATAAATCTAACACATATTTGGATGACAGCACATCATTTTATAATAATTTTTATAGCTACACAATGTTCTTTGAATTAAAGACAAGAGTGATTATGAAAGTTTTGAGATATGTGAAAATCAAACGTAAAATCCATTTACGGATGGAAACAAATGAAGCCCTCGCAATGACAATAAGCTGAGCAAGCTGAAATTTGCATTGCTGATTCAGAAGGGACGCTGTTCACTGTGTTTTTTGGAAGTGAGATCATGGACTGTAACACAGCCTGTCTCAAAACTTTCATAATCTCCTATGTACCCCCATAATGTGATTCACTTAACTAGTCCCAAGAGAGAGGCCTTTATGTTGTTTTCAATCATTTTCTTTTAAAAACAATGTTGTATATCATCCCAAATTGAGATGAGGTCTCCATCAGGTTGTATCCATAAGTGACAATAACAGCAGAGAGATAAACATCTGTCATGTGTCATGTGTCAATGCTTTGATATTTGGAGTCATCTGTTGCAATACCATTAACTTGACTTGGTGTAGTTTAATTGTATTAATGGCTTCAATTTATGACCTCTCCATGCCCTTTGGTAGAATCCTACCTCACCAGAGCTGGGTTAACCTTGTGAATTGCTCTTGTCAATTGAGCAATAAAAAATTTGAAATTTGATGTTAGCAGCAGTTTCACAAAGCAGATGCTTTGGGGTTTTTTTTTGTTTTTTGTTTTTTGTTTTGAGACAGGGTTTTATTCTTCTTCTCATCCTGGAATGCAGTGACACGATCATAGCTCACCAGAACCTCAAACCCCCAAACCTGTAGGTTCAAGCAATGCCCCTACTTGAAAGCACACCACCATACCCAGTTAATCTTTTTTATATTTTTGCAAATAAGATCTCACTGTTACCGAGGCTGGTCTTGAAATTCTGGCCTGAAGTGATTCTTTCCCCTCAGCCTTTCAAAGTGCTGGAGTTACAGGCATGAGCCACAGCATTTAGCTAGTACTTAGATATTTCTACTTGTTCTGGATGCCTGCTATTGCCCTGAGATCATGCCTGGATTCACCTGCTAGAGATGGGAAACCATGTGGTGCAGAGCTGAGTCATCCCAGCCAACATCCCTACCACCAGCCTAGCCCAGAGCTCCTAACTGACTATGGATAAATAAGCAAGCTCAAGTTTACCAGCCATGGCTGGAACAGATCACCAGAAACAACCCACCAAATTATAGACCTGGGGGGGGAGAAATTAAATTGTAATATACTATTCTGGATGTGTTATACAACATACTATTTAACTAATATTTAATTATTATGTTTTATAACACATCCAGAATAGTATTATTCATTCAAATAAGTCATTCTTTTAGCCTCAACTCATATTTAATCCCTGTATTGCTTGAATTCTTTAGGAAAATATGTTATAGAATGTTTATTTCTGTTTAAAAAGTGCTCAACCTTAAAAAATAAATTTGTCTCAATTTATCCTCATCCTAATAATTTTTTAAAGCAATTTGAATATTTATAAATAAAATTTCATCTTTATGCTATCATCCCATTTTTTGAACAATCATTGCAGCTAAAGAAAGACTAGTTATTTCAACGATGAAACACAATGAGAAATCATTTTAAAGTTTTAGCATTAATAATTAAACACAGTGAGAAACACAATGATAAATCATTTTAAAGTTTTAGCATTAATAAGAAGGAAAAATGAATTTTAAAAAGGAAGAGACTCTATTGAGTTTTTGAGCAACTGAGTTGACTGTAATTGGTGATGTTTAGTCACTAGATGATGCCTAGGAGAAAACTTAGACTTAGCAGGGATATTTGTGAATTACCTACAGTGAAATGATTTTGGAGCTTTAAAAGAGATTGCTGAAGGCTATTCTGTATCTGAAGAGATGAAGACAAAGGAGCAAGCATTTTGGCAAGTGATCTCATTTACTAAGATTGTGAAGATGGCCTTTATAAAAGTTGTTCTTAAGCACCAGTGATGCTCTCTCAGAATACGGTAAAAGCTGAAAACTAAAAAATGTACATGTGTACATATTGACCAAGAATTGATACTGTTTAAAATAGTGTATAAACCCTTGGTCTGTCCATGGACAGAACCAGAACAATAATCTGCCCCTGGTAAAGATGCCTTGCTAGAGAAAATTGCTTCCACCTCACACTGTCTTATAAAATTCAGCTCTTGGAATATCATGTGTCAGCATGAAAACACATATTCTCTGGTTTTAGAGCTGTAAAGTTTATGCAAAAAGACTTTAAATGAAAGGAAAATTTCTGGTGCTTTTTGTATTTTTTTATTAGTTACTTAGAGTTCTTACTGTTTTATGGTCCTGATATTTGGAATAGGCATGCCATTTTCATGTAGACACTCTTTTTTAGTCAATGCCTTAATGGTAATCCAAAGGAAATGATGGACGTTGCTTTATTTTCCAAGAACGATATTAAGTATGACAATGACAAAATGACAAAATGCCCTGGACAATACTTCTCAGGACAGAAATATAAAAGGTTTGCCTTCACTAATAAAAAAAGCAGGTGATCTTAGTTCATTGTCACAGACTGAGGTCTCATGTGAATTTGAGGAACATTCAATATCTTTAAGATTTCACATCCAAAATAAGATGAGTGTGTGTGTGTGTGTATGTGTGTGTGTTTGATTTTTATACATTGAGAGGACAAGTCATCTGTTATTTTATGAATTGTTGATCTAATCAGATTATCAGTCTATTCAATTAAACACTGAAAAACTGTCATACCTCACATGATACAGCCTGATAATAATTCTTCCTGACACATACATGTGAGACATTCATTGTCTCAAGTATTTCACATACTCCTATTCAACTCTTATATTCAAATCATAAAGCAAGCATAGTTATTGTTCCATTTTAAAGAAGAAGAAACTGATGCCCCCCCAATTTACAACAGCCAGTAAGAAATAGAGTAGAACTCTAACCCATTTTCTAAAAGTGTTTTTGAGAGAGAGCTTTCTTAAGTAACAGTAAGTCTGAAATGGATTTCTGTAAGAGGATCAGGCAAGGGTACCTGATCTCTATCATCTTTCAGGTTATAGCTAAGATATATCTCAAGCTCATATATCCACAAAGACTGAGTAGAAAGGACTTCTACAGTACCTGATTTGGGGGCAGTTGAACCACTCATCAGTGTATTGGCACAATCTATTTTCAGATATCCAATCATCCATTCAATACCGGTTGATTCATAACTATAGGCCATGGGTTAATTAATAGTCACCATGCTAAATAATAATTGTCTACCATTGTATTGTCAGCACCAAGGAGCATACTTTGCACAGAGTAGGTATACATATTTTTTTAAACCCTAGAATATGGAACAGAAGTTTATACAACATGAAATTTGAGAAATGGGACTGAAATCGGCATTCTGAATGGGAGAGCTCAAGAATATGCCACCTGCAAACTTCTTAGAAAGAAATTCATGGACATTAATTCACCACCAGCATACTTCCATGCCAATGGATAGTTTCCTGAAAGGCAGCTTGAAAAATCACACCATTCACAGTCCAATCATATTTTATATTGATTTACATTATCTACTCAGAACTCTTAGACTTCATCTGAGATTGATCTTCAGTTGACTCAATCTTCCTTTAATTGAACTTCTCTGCTACTTTCCCTCTAATTCACCTGCCTCATCTCAAGTAGATAGTGATCTAAAACAACCACTGCACAGAAAGAATTCCACTACTAGTATAACTAATAGATAGCTAGATATAAAATTTAGTGTCTAATAGGAAAGAATGACCACTTCTCTTTTTCTAACAGACAATATTTCAATTTTCCACATCAAATCATAAAAAGAAGAGATGTAACTCTTTTTCTATAGTAGTCATAGAAATTGTCACCTTGAGGAAAACAGTTTATTATAGAATAATCACAGTATTGAGTAATCTTGTATTGTAGAAATGATAAATCAACATTGCTCTCTAATGATGAATTTAATTTCACTTCATATTAATTTCTATACCCTTTTCATTAATGTCCTTTTTTTTATGTGGATAGAAGTATTAATTTTTATTCCATAAAAATAACATTAAGCATGACTTTGGAGTAAGGCTGATGACTTGGGCCAACTGAGGTTCAAATCCAAGGTCAGTACTCATTATAATTGTATCTTTGGGCAAATTATTAAACCTTTTGGTCTCTAACCTCAATTTACAAAAGAGGTAGCAATAACAACTCACAAGACCTTTAAGAGGATGAAATGCCATAGGATGTTAAACCATTTAACCTAATGTCTGATACATAGTAGCTGTGATTTTTAATGTTATTTTTGTCATTACTTATTGCATTAGAAAGTAAATATCGGTGTTTTTATTCCCATTCCTGATTTGGGCTTTACTATCTAAACAAGATTGCTGGCTTTGAAAAGAAAAAAAAAATACCTTATAGTTATTTATTTACTAGATTCAAATTTTTTTTAATATAAATAATGGACTTTGGCTCAATAAGACCAAAAAGAAATCTAACAATGGAATGTTTATTTTACTTATAACAATCCATGAGATTGTTAATTCACTCTGTCAGCTCAAGTTCTGCATTTGATATCATTATCACTAGATATGATTATCACTAGAATTTATGGTATTTGGGGGAACTATACTGAGACAGTTGGAAAGTAAGGTTGGAAAATGCTTTAAAATATGAATTTGCCATAAATCATGAGAAGTATGCTGGTGCTAAAAGAAAACAATATGTGGCAGAGAGAATAATTACAGCAACAAGTTTGTGAACTGCCTAGAAAAATGACAAGTAGTTTTGATTTTCAAAGCAAAGTTAACAACAATGAAAATGTGAATCTCTTCCATATACCACACATACTGCATAATACTATGTACATTACAAACACATATGTATCTCTTATATATCCCTACACACTTGCATAAGAAATATGTATATAAACCCCAGTTAAATAAACAATATGTGGTATTACTCTGGGCATCAGTCAAACTTTTCTTCTATTAATGAGTTTACTTATATTTAATTGACAGTCATATATGATGTTTCATAGTTTGTTCTTCTAAGGGAAATTCAAAAATAGTTGATTCTGCCAGTACCCCTTACCCTGAGCTACAATTACTTTGGTGGTTTTACAAGAGGATGATTTCCAAAGACCAGGATGGCAGGTGTCCAATATAATAATTTCTGTACTCTGAAGTTGGGCAAATGCAGAGATAAACTCGAGACTGCTAATAGAAATTTACTGTAGCAGTTATTCGGCAATCAGATTGTCAATCACATCTCATTAGTTTCCTAATTAAATTGTAAGTGTAATACATATGTACAGATCATGCTTTTGAGCTACTAAAATATTATATTCATTTTCAAAAGGCTAATCACCACAAATAATGGAACCAAAGAAAAATAAAATTCTACAGCTGTAATAATTCAAACTTGCCAGCTTCAACCCACTTTTCAAACAATAAACAAAGTCTACCAGGCGGTGCCTGTGGCTCAGTGAGTAGGGCACCAGCCCCATATACCGACAGTGGCAGGTTCCAACCTGGCTGCCGCCAAACTGCAACAACAACAACAACAACAACAACAAAAATTGGCGGGTGTTGTGGCGGGCGCCTGTAGTCTCAGCTACTCGGGAGAATGAGGCAAGAGAATGAGCTGGAGGTTGCTGTGAGCTGTAACACCACAGCACTCTTCTACTAAGGGCAACAAAATGAGACTGTGTCTCTAAAAAAAAAAAAAAAAATAGTTATCATAATCCTTTTTTTTTAATTTTTAAATTATTTTTTATTGAGTCATAGCTGTGTACAATAATTCAGTCATGGAATACAGTGTGCAGGCTTCACATACAATCCGAGATATTTTTATCAACCTGATTAGTATAACATTCATGATATTTTCTCATTTACTATATGAAAACAATTTTGATCCGTATTTAGAAGTTTTCTCCTGATCCTTCACATATGCACCAAAAGTGTGATCTCACCCTTTATCCTCTCTCTCCCCCCTCCCCTTCCCTCCTTCACCCCTTTCCCCATCTTATTGTGCAATAAGTGGGTTTAAAATCTTGGCTAAATATTTTTCTTTCTTATAGCACCTTTTGTAACATTGTTAGATTTCATTTAACTTTGTAAACTTGTGTGTCTTTCTTTACTAATTCAATTTTCATCTTCTTAAAGGCAGGAAAAATGTATACAATA